>JASDQU010104954.1:67050-105019 GCA_032191745.1 Picea mariana
TTGTTTATAAGTTATAGTTAGTTTAAATTCATTTTTTATTTTTCTAGATTTTGTTTTATTCACAATTTTTAGGTTATTAATTTAGGTTTCTTTTTGTTTCACAGGATTATATTATCAAATATTTGATACAGATCTGATCATGGCTTGATTTTATTATCCAAATACATTCACTATGATTGATCCAAAAATAATTTTGGATTGCTACAAATAATTTTATGAGCAACAACAGATAAAATTTGGAAAGGCGTCAAGATCAGACAGGTGATTTTGCAGAACTGATTGCAGCCAAACCGTGAGGAATTTGAAGAAACGGTTGAAAACCCAGAACCCAAATGGACCCATTTACCTTCGGCATAAATATTTTCCCAAAAAAATGCACGATTTGAGAGATTGATGTCTTTTTACGAGGAAAATTTCAGGTGGCGAAAATTAATAGTGACACTCAGACTGTTCATTCATTGTATAAATATATGAGAAAGTTCAGAGCCAATGAGATCCAAGAATTGGAAAGGAGGATTTTAATCCTTTCTCTTTTGTATATTATTGATTTTGTAAAAAAAAATTATTTCTTTTCAAATGGAGTAATGGATGGCTGGAATCTTTGGGAGAATGGACGAGTATTTTCAAAGAAGAATATGGAATTCTAGGTTGCTTAATGGCTTTTGTCTTGTGAGTAAAATGGTTTTATGTTCATTATAATATCTTCATATTCTTTGAATAATTGATTATGCATTGATTTAAATAGATTTAGTCTTTTTATCAATACATGGTTAATTATTATCATTTATATATTAATTTTTCCAATCTTTAAAGTCTATTATCCAAAAGAATTCTTTTAGGACTACAGAATGGACAAGTGATTTCAAAACTTAATAGAACGGCATATATGAATTTTGGCTTTAGCCTTTTGTTTATAATGTTGTTATTTATGTTTTTTTTATCCTGCTACATGTGCAGGTCTGGTATCTTTAGATTAAATGATTTGTGATGTGTAGGAGGTTTATATTATAAATACCATCTATCATTTGCTTCATTAAAATACAAATGTTGTGATTATATCTTCGATTTAAATAATGGAATTTATCTTTGAGTTTTAAATTGAATGATAAAATGCACAGATTGCTTCCAGATTTATCTTGTTGTAATCATGTATAATTATGAGATCACAGATTTATGTTTGTGTTTCCTTTTCTGTCATTAAAACCTAAGCTGCCAATATATGTTCTGAATTTATTTAGAACAGTCATAAGGTTCATTGCAGATTTCTCTCTTGGGCATGGCAGTTGGATGTTCACCACTCATGCAGATGCTTGGATACACCTCACTAATTCACTGACAGGATAGTTTCTTTGTATTTTTCTGTCATTTACATATCATTAAAACTAGAATGTATGGCTCAGCTTTGACTATCCACATGTTCATGTTTCATTAACTTTTTTTGCAAGATTCTTTAAATTTATAAAAGAAAAGAAATAAATATTTTTATGTGCTTTCTTTATCTGTTTCCTAGAAGCAATCATTTTTCACATCGATTTTCGTAAGTTTCGATTAAAACTTGCATCTTGTAAATCATGTAAATAAATGAGACTTTTATATCTTCTACTTAAATACAACTACTATAGCTACATTTGAACACATGTAAACATATATAGTGTGTTTAGTAATTAGTTAGTTATTTCTCTCTTTTATTCGTTTCTTTTAGGATTCTTAGATTGGCTAACGGAGCCATTAAACCTGTCAGAATGAGTTACACCAAACGGCTTGGGTTATTTAGACAACCCCGGACCGAACTCGTTCTTCCAATTGACGGACGGTCAATTTCGCCCGTCAACAAATGTTTAGACCATCCCCATGGATTCTAGTCCATTTTCTTATGGTATGCCTAACTTCACCTCACAGTTTTCAATTGCCATCCCAACTGTTGGGCATAATTCTATCCTTGGACTTGGGGGAACTACACCTCCTTACACTCCTTTCCCATTTGGTGGTTCTCATACTCCCCAAGCGAATCCTAATGTAGGGAGTGTCCATATTCTTAACCCTGGATCTAATCCTTCTGTAGTTGGATGGAACAACCCAGTTGGTAGACAAGTTCCGCCCTATATCCCTATCCCCTTGGTGTCGATTCTGACCAATACTTTTGGCATTACGAATCCACTTCAATCCTCTGAGTTCCCACCTGGAGGAGGTCAATATTACACTTTGGGCACTCCTCAGCCTGGATCTAATCCAGTTGGGGGTATTTTTAACAACCCCCATCTTGGATCTAATCCAACTAGGGGCAATTTTCATTATCAGAACATTCCTACTGGAATGATGCCCAATCCATATTTTATGAATCAGCCTGGAGGAGGGTCTTATAATTCCGAAGAAGGTTTTGGTCGTCACCAGAATCCTAGATGGAACACAGTTCCTAATGCACAATCTTTCGCGGGAGGATGGGGTCAAGTGTCGCAACCCTGTATTCCCTTTTTGGCCACGCTTAATCTGCCAGATTTGTCTAAACTAATAAATGACCTAGTGAGTCATGACCCCACATGGCCCCCTGTCCCTACCAAACTTCCATCATACATTCCAAAGTTTGAAGGTAAGAATGGCGAAGACCCTGGTGATCATGTCACTACTTTTCACCTTTGGTTCTCATCGAATTCTCTGAACCATGATTCTATTAGGTTATGATTGTTCCAGCGCACTCTCATTGGAGTGGTGTCACAATGGTATATTGAGATACCTAGGGGGACATATGGTCCATTCCATCAGTTGGCACTAGCCTTTCTCAATCACTTTCAACTTCCCATTTGTTATGATGTTGGCCTTGAACTTTTTCAACTTTACGCCAGGGTATCAACACTCACATATCAGACCATATCCAGGAATGGCGTAGGTGAAGGCGCTTGGTTGAGACTCCTATACCCCCGGCCTTTCTTCTAGAATGGTTCCTAAAGTCTTTACATGCTCCTATTTCAAAGGACATTGCTACTTCCGGGATCTTCAGCGAGGAAGAAGTTATCCTTAGAGCCCAGCAATTTGATTTGATATATGCTCAGTCTAGGATGTTATACCACCTTCTTCCAGACGCACCACGAACAAATCACAATCCTAGACAAAGTCTTGGACCTCATGCCGATGGAATTGTAGGGTCTGCCAAAGTAAAATCCATAGACTCAGCAATGAAGTCTGTTGGAGGACTAGTTTCATCTAGATCCTCGAAACCCATCCAGTTGGTGGATGTACATTCTGTGTAATCGTTGAAAAACCCAAATGGTAACCAGAAACGAGATGGAAATAAAAGGAAAGGTCGAAATAATCATAAGGTTGGTAAGAATAATAATAATAAACCCAAGGACAAAGATAATAATGGGAAACAGAATGATAATGTTGGAGAGGACAAGAAAGAGAATCGTAAGGTGAAGTTTCCTTGAAAACTTTGTACCGATGACCACCTTACCCACTTGTGCCCCAAACTTGCAGAGGCTGCGAGGATTTTAAATCTACCACCCATTCTACTGACGAATCCATTCCCACTCAACCAGCACTTAACCTCGAGTTCTTCGAGCGCCGAAAATGCATCTGGTGGAAGTAAAAACCCCCCATCACAAGATGGAGATCGTGTTTGCATCAATATGGTCGACGCAAAAATTGATATAGCCACTCACTCTTGAGATTATAGCTCTTCAAAATCTAGTACCAGCCTAGAATCTCCTCCTCCACCCCTAGAGATGAAATTATAGATCGAGAAACTAGAGCCACCACCTCGTATTCCGAAAGGAGTACTCAAGTGATCTACCCACAACCCTAATGATAGAGTCACCCAGAACTACTCTATTGTTGAAGATCTGGGCCAAATCCCTTGTACGATGTCGACTTTGGAGGTACTCCAGACATGTCCATCACAGAGGAATGCCTTACTCTCTGCCTTAGGAGCTCTAGAACCTAGTGGCTCGAAAGTCATCAAGTTTGATGTCACGGACTTGAAGCCTCGCTTACCCTACCATGTGGCTTTTCAAATCCACGTGGAGTATTCCAAGTATACTATCAAACAAGCGATTGTTGATGAAGGTGTTTCCACTTGCGTGATGTCCCTGGTCTGTTGGAAAGCTATCGATTCTCTGACCCTTTCCAAGCTGTCGAAGATGTTGACTGCATTTGACGGTCGTTCCTTCCACCCTCATGGTATTCTCCCTGCCTTTTTGGTCCAGTTAGGTGGGAAGACGGTAGAGGTGGAAGTAGAGGTAGTTGATGCACCTCTCGATTATAACTTGTTACTAGGTCGCAATTGGACCTATGCTATGGTCATTGTCATATCATCTGTTTTTTGTGTACTTTGTTTTTCTCATCAAGGGGAGATCGTGACGATCCACGAGTTATCCTTTGCGTACTCTAGTCCTAACGCATCTGTTGGACCTTTGATCCCTGTGATCAACAATTCTCAGCTAGCAACTAAGAATATCGGTGTCGGAATGTATTCTTTCCTCATGGGTACTTTTGACTTCTCAGCACCGATTCACCACATTTATGCCATGTTTAATAGTCCTGCTTCAGCAGAGAGGTCCATTCCTTTCCGCACTTCCTATTTTAGTGATCCTTGGACCCTACCTTCTCTGACTTCGTCAATTGAAGGTCAGTCTCATGTTGGCATGGCTATGCCACTATCAGCGACAGAGATTGCATATCAAGCTATCCTTGACTCTTTCGCCGATCCTGATCCTGTTACCTCACAGACGGATGAGGAGGATCCCTTTCTTAGGCCCATATGGGCCACTTCGTTATCTTGTTCACATGATTTCTTAGATGAGACTTTTCCTTCGGACGAAGCCATCCTCGAAACCATGAATGGTTTCGAGAGACCTTGGGATGACATGCATCATCGATCTTATTTTCTCCCAAGTCTTGAAAGAATCGAGCAAGATGATTTTTGATCTACCTTGAGTGAGATAGTCAGTCATGTCATAGTTCCACTTGATATGCACAGCATTTATGCCAAAGGAAATATGGAAAGTATTTCTCCTACCGTCTCGATCGACATCTCTCGTACCCCTCACAAAATTGAGAATGTAAATATAGGTGCGGATTGTTCGCTAGAAGAGATTCTGATCTACACCAACCTCTTCAAGTAATTTGGAGATGTATTTGCTTGGTAATATGAAGAGATCTCAGGGATCGACCCTCATATTGTCAAACATGAAATTAGAACTTATCCGGATGTTAAACATGTTCGACAACGTCTTAGAGCTATTAATCCTAGGAAGGCCCCTGCTATTAAGGCATAGGTGGAGAAGCTACTTAATGTCGGCTTCATCTACCCGGTTCCCTTGATCGAATGGGTATCCAACCCTGTTTCTATGAATAAAAATCAAGGAACCATCCATGTGTGTATGGAGTTTCGTGACCTAAACAAAGCTTGTCCTAAAGATAACTTCCCCAGGCCTTTCATTGATCAAATTCTCAATGAGTGTGCGGGAAGTAAAATATTTCCCTTTATGGATGGATTTTCAGGATATAACCAAATCCAGATCAAACCTAAGGACCAACACAAGATGTCATTTATATGTCCTTGGGGTACTTTTTCATATCGGAAAATGCCTTTCATCCTGAAAAATGCCAGAGCAACCTTCCAACGCACCATGACTTTCGATTTTCACGATCTCAAGAATATAGTTGAAGCTTACCTCGATGATCTTACTGCTCACTCTTGCAAGAGAGTGGATCATGTCACACACTTTCGACTGGTTTTTGAAAGATGTTGTTACTATAGAATCTGGTTAAACCCTCACAAATGCATCTTTTGCATTAGGTCTGGCTATCTCTTAGGATTTTTAGTTTCTGAGACTGGGATCATGGTAGATCCTCTTAAGGTTGAGGCAATACTTCAATTTCCTCCCACACACACGATTAGACAACTTCAAGGTTTACAGGGGAAAGATAACTTTTTGCGTCAGTTTATAGTGAATTATGCCAATATCAATAAGGGTTTCATGCCCCTACTAAAGAAAGACACCCCATTTATCTGGGATGAGCAAGCCCATGAGTCTTTCGATGCCTTAAAGAAAGCCTTGGTATCAGCTCCTCTGCTGAAATATCCTGATTATAATAGAGATTACTTGTTATATATTGTCGTGTCCGAAGAGACAATTGGTATGGTTCTAGTTCAGGAGGACGATGAGCTCCATGAGCACGTCATCTACTATCTCAGTCGAAATTTAGTCAGTCATGAGCTTAATTACTCTCACGTTGAAAAGCTAGCTTTGGCTGTCGTTCACGCAGTCTAACGTTTATGACACTATATATTTCTTTGAAAAACTATTGTAGTCACTGATGTTAATCCATTTCAATACGTCCTCACTAGGCATATCATAGGCGGGAAATATAATAAATGGATTGTCATCTTACAAGAATTTAATCTCAACTTTGCTTCAACCAAGTCCAAGAAGTCACTAGTTTTTGCAGAGTTAATATGTGATTTCCCACGATTAGACGAGGATGTTATCCATGTCAATTCATTTGCAGATGAACACATTTTCCTTTTCTCGTCATCTAACGCCTGGTATGGAGACATTGTTTTATATCTTCAAACCTTAAAGTTCACTTAGCATCTCTCGCAAGATGATCGACGGTGAGTTAGATACCAAGAAAAAAAGTATACCATCGTCGGTGACACTTTGTATCGTCGAGGAATAGATAGTATCTTACGTCATTTCTTAACTCAAGAGGAAGTTGAGTTAGTCCTAAATAACTGCCACAAAGGGGCTTGTGGTGGTCACCTATACAGGCTTGTGACAGCCCAAAAAATCATGTGAGTCGGCTACTTCTGGCCCACCATATTTAAGGATTTCATTGAAGCAATTAAGAAGTGTCACCCCTGCTAGGTGTTCACTCAAAAAATGCGCTCGCACCCAGCCCCTCTTCACCCAATCATTATCTTCGGTCCCTTCACCAAGTGGGGGGTAGATTTCTTCGATTACAACCCAACTTTAGCTGGGGGGAATCAACAAATCATCATGGTTGTCGACTACTATACCAAGTTGGTCGAAGCCATGCCTACTATAAAATCTGATGGGAAGACTACAACCTTCTTCATGTTCAACCAAATTATCGCCCGGTTCGGTATCCCGAGTGAGATTATCACTGATCATGGAAGTCACTTTCAGAATGAAATGATGGTAGAACTAGCATCTAAGCTGGGGTTTAAACATGGTCACTCATATCCTTATTACCCCCAGGCAAATGGGAAAGTAGAGACCGTCAACAAGTCTCTCAAGACCATCTTGCAAAAAACTATCAATCGGAGTAATTCTAATTGGCACATCATGTTGTATCTCGCGCTTTGGGCATACCAGACCTCAGTTAAGACTTCCACTGGTTTTTCCCCTTTTCAGTTAGTGCACGGTGTGGAGTCAATACTTCACGTTGAATGCAAAATCCCTTCTCTCAAATTGGCATTCGAGCTCCTACCTGACACTTCAGATATAGAGCGATGCYTGGTGCACCTAGAGATTCTTGACGAGTAGAGTCGAGACACCTTTATGGCTATCGAGGCAAACAAAAAATGTGTCAAGGTACAGTATGAAAAGTCTGTCTGTCCCTAGTTATATACCAAGGGTGACTTGGTCCTCTTGTATGATGAAGCCAAAGAACCACTAGGGGCAGGCAAGTTTAAACCCATATGGCATGGTCCTTATATCGTGCAACGTGTTCTAGAAAAAGGAGCCTACGAATTGGAATATTATGAAGGGAATAAATTGGTCCTGCCCAAATATGGGCTCTACTTGAAAAGGTATTATGCTTGAGCCCTGGGCTTGGGCAAAACCTTTTGTATAATAGTGTAAATTTAATGTATATACATCTTTTTTATTTTTTTCTTCGGCTTGCTTATCGAGTTTTCCCTTTTGGTTGGTAGATGTCAATGGAGTCTTCGGTCTAACTAGGATTCGTAGACGGAGCCAATCATCATACACGGAACTTGGCTTCCTATGCTTTKGTGATTTACTCACTCGAGGGTCTACTGGTGTMTTTAGGTGGTATATGCCTAGGGCCATCCATGAATAATGTGGTCGAATATAGCACTGTCATAGAACTTTTGCGCGATGTTATCTCACATGGTATTGTCTCTCTAGAGGTTCACCTGGATTCTCAGTTAGTCGTATGTCAGTTKAATGGTCRTTACTGTGTGYGTGATCCGACATTACTCCGTCAATTCATACAGGTACGTCTTTTAGAACGACAATTTGATTTTATTACATACTTTCACATTCCTAGAAGTTCTAATCATGTATCTGATGCCTACGCTAATTATTTTTTAGATTGGCATTTGTCACATTAATAAAGCAAAGAAGACCATTAAATCAATGTACACATTGTAAGATATGAGTAAAGCCAGAGATCCCTCTTTATATATTTCCAAAAAATATGGTGTTTATATTACGAAATTGGGGCTAAAACCCTCAAAATACATATACAGCCGATATGCATGTCCCATGACATCTACACCTATGGCGCCATATGTGTATCATGATAGAAAACCACGGCGTTTGCGAGATGGAGTTTCGTGACCTAAACAAAGCTTGTCCTAAAGATAACTTCCCCATGCCTTTCATTGATCAGATTCTCAATGAGTGTGCGGGAAGTAAAATATTTCCCTTTATGGATGGATTTTCAGGATATAACCAAATCCAGATCAAACCTAAGGACCAACACAAGATGTCATTTATATGTCCTTGGGGTACTTTTTCATACCGGAAAATGCCTTTCATCCTAAAAAATGCCAGAGCAACCTTCACACGCACCATGACTTTCGATTTTCACGATCTCAAGAATATAGTTGAAGCTTACCTCGATGATCTTACTGCTCACTTTTGCAAGAGAGTGGATCATGTCACACACCTTCAGCTGGTTTTTGAAAGATGTTGTTACTATAGAATCTGGTTAAACCCTCACAAATGCATCTTTTGCATTAGGTCTGGCTGTCTCTTAGGATTTTTAGTTTCCGAGACTAGGATCATGGTAGATCCTCTTAAGGTTGAGGCAATACTTCAATTTCCTCCCACAAACACGATTAGACAACTTCAAGGTTTACAGGGGAAAGATAACTTTTTGCGTCAGTTTATAGTGAATTATGCCAATATCAATAAGGGTTTCATGCACCTACTAAAGAAAGACACCCCATTTATCTGGGATGAGCAATCCCAGGAGTCTTTCGATGCCTTAAAGAAAGCCTTGGTATCATCTCCTCTGCTAAAATCTCCTGATTATAATAGAGATTACTTGTTATATATTGTCGTGTCCGAAGAGACAATTGGTATGGTTCTAGTTCAGAAGGACGATGAGCTCCATGAGCACGTCATCTACTATCTCAGTCGAAATTTAGTCAGTCATGAGCTTAATTACTCTCACGTTGAAAAGCTAGCTTTGGCTGCCGTTCACGCAGTCTAACGTTTATGACACTATATATTTCTTTGAAAAACTATTGTAGTCATTGATGTTAATCCATTTCAATACGTCCTCACTAGGCATATCATAGGCGGGAAATATAATAAATGGATTGTCATCTTACAAGAATTTAATCTCAACTTTGCTTCAACCAAGTCCAAGAAGTCACTAGTTTTTGCAGAGTTAATATGTGATTTCCCACGATTAGACGAGGATGTTATCCATGTCAATTCATTTGCAGATGAACACATTTTCCTTTTCTCGTCATCTAACCCCTGGTATGGAGACATTGTTTTATATCTTCAAACCTTAAAGTTCACTTAGCATCTCTCGCAAGATGATCGACGGTGAGTTAGATACCAAGACAAAAAGTATACCATCATCGGTGACACTTTGTATCGTCGAGGAATAGATAGTATCTTACGTCATTTCTTAACTCAAGAGGAAGTCGAGTTAGTCCTAAATGACTGCCACAAAGGGGCTTGTGGTGGTCACCTATACAGGCTTGTGACAGCCCAAAAAATCATGTGAGTCAGTTACTTCTGGCCCACCATATTTAAGGATTTCATTGAAGCAATTAAGAAGTGTCACCCCTGCTAGGTGTTCACTCGAAAAATGTGCTCGCACCCAGCCCCTCTTCACCCAATCATTATCTTCGGTCCCTTCACCAAGTGGGGGGTAGATTTCTTCGATTACAACCCAACTTCAGCTAGGGGGAATCAACAAATCATCATGGTTGTCGACTACTATACCAAGTTGGTCGAATCCATGCCTACTATAAAATCTGATGGAAAGACTGCAACCTTCTTCGTGTTCAACCAAATTATCGCCCGGTTCGGTATCCCGAGTGAGATTATCACTGATCATGGAAGTCACTTTCAGAATGAAATGATGGTAGAACTAGCATCTAAGTTGGGGTTTAAACATGGTCACTCATATCCTTATTACCCCCAGGAAAATGGGCAAGTAGAGACCGTCAACAAGTCTCTCAAGACCATCTTGCAAAAAACTATCAATCGGAGTAATTCTAATTGGCACATCATGTTGTATCTCGCGCTTTGGGCATACCAAACCTCAGTTAAGACTTCCACTGGTTTTTCCCCTTTTCAGTTAGTGCACGGTGTGGAGTCAATGCTTCACATTGAATGCAAAATCCCTTCTCTCAAATTGGAATTCGAGATCCTACCTGACACTTCAGATATAGAGCGATGCCTGGTGCACCTAGAGATTCTTGACGAGTAGAGTCGAGACACCTTTATGGCTATCGAGGCAAACAAAAAATGTGTCAAGGTACAGTATGAAAAGTTTGTCTGTCCCTGGTTATATACCAAGGGTGACTTGGTCCTCTTGTATGACGAAGCCAAAGAACCACTAGGGGCAGGCAAGTTTAAACCCATATGGMAYGGTCCTTATATCRTGCAACGTGTTCTAGAAAAAGGAGCCTACGAATTGGAATATTATGAAGGGAAGAAATTGGTCCTGCCCAAAGATGGGMTCTACTTGAAAAGGTATTATGCTTGAGCCCTGGGCTTGGGCAAAACCTTTTGTATAATAGTGTAAATTTAATGTATATACATCTTTTTTATTTTTKTCTTCGGCTTGCTTATCSAGTTTTCCCTTTTGRTTGGTAGATGTCAATGGAGTCTTCGGTCTAACTAGGATTCGTAGACGGAGCCARTCATCATACACGGAACTTGGCTTCCTATGCTTTKGTGATTTACTCACTCGAGGGTCTACTGGTGTMTTTAGGTGGTATATGCCTAGGGCCATCCATGAATAATGTGGTCGAATATAGCACTGTCATAGAACTTTTGCGCGATGTTATCTCACATGGTATTGTCTCTCTAGAGGTTCACCTGGATTCTCAGTTAGTCGTATGTCAGTTKAATGGTCRTTACTGTGTGYGTGATCCGACATTACTCCGTCAATTCATACAGGTACGTCTTTTAGAACGACAATTTGATTTTATTACATACTTTCACATTCCTAGAAGTTCTAATCATGTATCTGATGCCTACGCTAATTATTTTTTAAATTGGCATTTGTCACATTAATAAAGAAAAGAAGACCATTAAATCAATATACACATTGTAAGATATGAGTAAAGCCAAAGATCCCTCTTTATATATTTCCAAAAAATATGGTGTTTATATTACGAAATTGGGGCTAAAACCCTCAAAATACATATACAGCCGATATGCATGTCCCATGACATCTACACCTATGGCGCCATATGTGTATCATGATAGAAAACCACGGCGTTTGCGAGATGGAGTTTCATGACCTAAACAAATCTTGTCCTAAAGATAACTTCCCCAGGCCTTTCATTGATCAGATTCTCAATGAGTGTGCGGGAAGTAAAATATTTCCCTTTATGGATGGATTTTCAGGATATAACCAAATCCAGATCAAACCTAAGGACCAACACAAGATGTCATTTATATGTCCTTGGGGTACTTTTTCATACCGGAAAATGCCATTCATCCTGAAAAATGCCAGAGCAACCTTCCAACGCACCATGACTTTCGATTTTCACGATCTCAAGAATATAGTTGAAGCTTACCTCGATGATATTACTGCTCACTCTTGCAAGAGAGTGGATCATGTCACACACCTTCGGCTGGTTTTTGAAAGATGTTGTTACTATAGAATCTGGTTAAACCCTCACAAATGCATCTTTTGCATTAGGTCTGGCTGTCTCTTAGGATTTTTAGTTTCCGAGACTGGGATCATGGTAGATCCTCTTAAGGTTGAGGCAATACTTCAATTTCCTCCCACACACACGATTAGACAACTTCAAGGTTTACAGGGGAAAGATAACTTTTTGCGTAAGTTTATAGTGAATTATGCCAATATCAATAAGGGTTTCATGCACCTACTAAAGAAAGACACCCCATTTATCTAGGATGAGCAAGCCTAGGAGTCTTTCGATGCCTTAAAGAAAGCCTTGGTATCAGCTCCTCTGCTGAAATCTCCTGATTATAATAGAGATTACTTGTTATATATTGTTGTGTCCGAAGAGACAATCGGTATGGTTCTAGTTCAGGAGGACGATGAGCTCCATGAGCACGTCATCTACTATCTCAGTCGAAATTTAGTCAGTCATGAACTTAATTACTCTCACGTTGAAAAGCTATCTTTGGTTGCCGTTCACGCAGTCTAACGTTTATGACACTATATATTTCTTTGAAAAACTATTGTAGTCACTGATGTTAATCCATTTCAATACGTCCTCACTAGGCATATCATAGGCGGGAAATATAATAAATGGATTGTCATCTTACAAGAATTTAATCTCAACTTTGCTTCAACCAAGTCCAAGAAGTCACTAGTTTCTGCAGAGTTAATATGTGATTTCCCACGATTAGACGAGGATGTTATCCATGTCAATTCATTTGCAGATGAACACATTTTCCATTTCTCGTCATCTAACCCCTGGTATGGAGACATTGTTTTATATCTTCAAACCTTAAAGTTCACTTAGCATCTCTCACAAGATGATCGACGGTGAGTTAGATACCAAGACAAAAAGTATACCATCGTCGGTGACACTTTGTATCGTCGAGGAATAGATAGTATCTTACGTCATTTCTTAACTCAAGAGGAAGTCGAGTTAGTCCTAAATGACTGCCACAAAGGGGCTTGTGGTGGTCACCTATACAGGCTTGTGACAGCCCAAAAAATCATGTGAGTCGGTTACTTCTGGCCCACCATATTTAAGGATTTCATTGAAGCAATTAAGAAGTGTCACCCCTGCTAGGTGTTCACTCAAAAAATGCGCTCGCACCCAGCCCCTCTTCACCCAATCATTATCTTCGGTCCCTTCACCAAGTGGGGGGTAGATTTCTTCGATTACAACCCAACTTCAGCTGGGGGGAATCAACAAATCATCATGGTTTTCGACTACTATACCAAGTTGGTCGAAGCCATGCCTACTATAAAATCTGATGGGAAGACTGCAACCTTCTTCGTGTTCAACCAAATTATCGCCCGGTTCGGTATCCCAAGTGAGATTATCACTGATCATGGAAGTCACTTTCAGAATGAAATGATGGTAGAACTAGCATCTAAGTTGGGGTTTAAACATGGTCACTCATATCCTTATTACCCCCAGGCAAATGGGCAAGTAGAGACCGTCAACAAGTCTCTCAAGACCATCTTGCAAAAAACTATCAATCGGAGTAATTCTAATTGGCACATCATGTTGTATCTCGCGCTTTGGGCATACCAAACCTCAGTTAAGACTTCCACTGGTTTTTCCCCTTTTCAGTTAGTGCACGGTGTGGAGTCAATRCTTCACRTTGAATGCAAAATCCCTTCTCTCAAATTGGMATKCGAGMTCCTACCTGACACTTCAGATATAGAGCGATGCCTGGTGCACCTAGAGATTCTTGACGAGTAGAGTCGAGACACCTTTATGGCTATCGAGGCAAACAAAAAATGTGTCAAGGTACAGTATGAAAAGTTTGTCTGTCCCTGGTTATATACCAAGGGTGACTTGGTCCTCTTGTATGACGAAGCCAAAGAACCACTAGGGGCAGGCAAGTTTAAACCCATATGGAACGGTCCTTATATCGTGCAACGTGTTCTAGAAAAAGGAGCCTACGAATTGGAATATTATGAAGGGAAGAAATTGGTCCTGCCCAAAGATGGGATCTACTTGAAAAGGTATTATGCTTGAGCCCTGGGCTTGGGCAAAACCTTTTGTATAATAGTGTAAATTTAATGTATATACATCTTTTTTATTTTTGTCTTCGGCTTGCTTATCCAGTTTTCCCTTTTGATTGGTAGATGTCAATGGAGTCTTCGGTCTAACTAGGATTCGTAGACGGAGCCAGTCATCATACACGGAACTTGGCTTCCTATGCTTTGGTGATTTACTCACTCGAGGGTCTACTGGTGTCTTTAGGTGGTATATGCCTAGGGCCATCCATGAATAATGTGGTCGAATATAGCACTGTCATAGAACTTTTGCGCGATGTTATCTCACATGGTATTGTCTCTCTAGAGGTTCACCTGGATTCTCAGTTAGTCGTATGTCAGTTGAATGGTCATTACTGTGTGCGTGATCCGACATTACTCCGTCAATTCATACAGGTACGTCTTTTAGAACGACAATTTGATTTTATTACATACTTTCACATTCCTAGAAGTTCTAATCATGTATCTGATGCCTACGCTAATTATTTTTTAGATTGGCATTTGTCACATTAATAAAGCAAAGAAGACCATTAAATCAATGTACACATTGTAAGATATGAGTAAAGCCAAAGATCCCTCTTTATATATTTCCAAAAAATATGGTGTTTATATTACGAAATTGGGGCTAAAACCCTCAAAATACATATACAGCCGATATGCATGTCCCATGACATCTATGCCTATGGCGCCATATGTGTATCATGATAGCAAACCACGGCGTTTGCAAGATGCTAGAAGAATTGTACCCATGCTCTAGGTACACCGACAACCTGTCGTTGCATGGCTTCGGGTAGATCCTCCACTTGAACCATAGGAATCCTCTGTGTCAAATGAAGCAGGTTACCCTACATGTTTTGTAGGACTCTCTCTGCTTCTCCTCCCACTGCCTCATCTCCCCGGTGCCTCCACCTATGTCATAGGAATCCCTCTGGTTATTTTGGACCCACATCTGCAATCACACAAGTATCGAGTTAATATTTAAAACACCATCCAAAAATATTTTTGTTCTCTTCAACACAAAAATACAAAAAAATGAAATATATAAAAAGTTTTTACCTATGGAACTGTAGGTAGCTCCTGGTGGAAGCGGCATATCAGAATCTCCTCTGAAATCAATTCCCGCATAGGGATAGTTTTCCAAAGCTATGATTTGTCTCCACCACCAAAAGAAAAAATCATCATTATAGGGTGTCACCACCCTACCTCCCCCCTGTCGTCTCATGACCTCGATCCATCGCACCATAGATGGATCACGTTATCCTCTAGGAATGATCTCCACTCTAGGTCCCAGACCTGGGACTCACTCGAAAAAGAAGCTACAAAGGATAGAGGAAAACCTGAAGTTTTGCTTCCCCCCCTGCTTTCACTCTGTCAACTGACCGTTCATGTTGTTCAGCAGTGAGGTACACCAATCATACACGGTGGGTCTCACACACTCCAGTGTGTAAAACATAAGTGGTCTCTATGCTTGATGCAACGAGGTCGATCCTATGATCCTGGTAAGCACGAGCACAATAATCTTCAGGTTGAGGTTACCTATAACCCGGATAGGGATTTGACTTCCCACCATGGGAGTCCCGTCAACATAGTGCGCCTTGATGTATTCTTCGACCTTCATCCCACTCCCTGCCCCACATGACTTGAGGTCCACAACCTCTCCTCAGCGTGAAAGTCCAGTCAAGAAGTAGATGTCCTCTACTTCGATCCTTAATGGTTGTCCATCAAGGATAAAGCTCTCACTATCAGGATCCCAATAGCCCACCAGCATTTCCAACATCCTCACTTGGGCCCTCATTTCTTTGAGAGCCCAAAACTTGTATAAACCACATCTTTTTAAAGCCGCTTGAGCCACTGGATCTCAATCCATTGTTGCATCTACCTCCTCATTCTCTCGCTCTCTCCATTCCAACACCATCCTACAAAAAACCAAATCATTTTTGAGTTAGAAACATCTTTTTTTTTCCATTTGCACACGTATACGTGGTTTATTTACAAACAGCCATGGGTAGGGCCCGATATATGCCCCATGTAGTCCACATAGGGGCATATATCTATTCGTATATGCGACATATTCATAGAAACCCCCGAATACCAAAAATCCCAATTTGCGCCCTTAAAAATTAACAAAATAGAACCTAACTCAAAAATGTAAACCACTGAATTTGAAGAGGATGGGATGAAGAGTTACCTGGTCCAGACGGTGTGTGATTTCATTGCCTATTGCTCCCATGATCGTCGTTTGAAATCTGGAGGTGTTTTAGTCCAAATTGCACTATTTGGGTAAAAATGAAAATGATACAATAAATTTTTATTTTATTACTATTTATAAGCCATTTTTTACCCACTTGATATAGTTTTATGCTATTGTTTTGTCTAATGGACTAATTCAAGAATGGTTTTAAGCTGGTTTTTGTAGTTTCGACTCAATTTTCTTGCGGATTTCAACATCATGGTTGGTCGTTCATCTCCTCGGGCAATTATGTTCATAACCTAGCATATAAGATAGGTATCTACTCCATCGTGCATTTTTTTTGCATTATCCTTCAACTACCGCTTTTTATGCCTTAGGTACGAACCCATTTATTGCGACGCATAAATCTCCATCTGCTATTAATAACATCGTTAATAAATGGTAGAGACTTACAAAACATGGGTACCCTAGTTAGAATCTCTTTTTCATTTGGTTCCCATGCCGAGTTTTTTTCCTTAGGACCGAAAGTCCATTATAATTCAATACGTGACTTTACAATGAGCCTCATTTCTCATTCATGCACACGTGGCCTTATTACCCACAGACTCCCAATAACGAGTCTTATTTAATCTCTTTTTATACTCGTCTAAAAACTGAAAAGATCGTCAAGTGATTTGTCCCTTTCACACTTGTTAAAATTGGATTTGAAAGATCATGAGTCCTAGTTAAGCTCTTTTCCGACTCACTATCAAAAATAGAAAAGATTTCCGAGTGAACTTGTCATTTTCACACTCGTAAATTGGATTTGAAAAGATGTCTATTTGGCACAAGTTTACCCCTTTTTCACACCAAGTTGACTAAAAGATATAAAAAAGGACATTTTTTGGCGTTAAGTTGTGATTGCATCTCATGCCCTTTCTTGTTGTATTGAGCCTTTAATTGGTTCTCTCTTTGCGTTATAAACCATTGCCTAAGCAGTTTTCATCCTCAACCAAGCAGAGCCTTGTTTTTATCCTTCATAATTTGACACCCTATACCCTGGAGGGAACATCACCCTGAGTGTCCATCTCCAGCATGCATTTCCTTTCATTGAGCATAGGTATGTTCCACTGTTGGAACTAGTTTTGCTTACTTGGGACACTCGTTCCCTCCTCTGTATCATAGCATTCATTTGTTATGAAAAAACAAAAAAAGATGGGCAGGAAGGGAATACTATATTGTAATTGGCAGCAGTAGTGTCGCCTTTGAACAGAGCACAAAGTTATTGATTCCTTGTGTCATCATAATTTTGGGTTTAGTATGGCCTCAGGAAGTTGATCTTGCTACAGAGTTTTCTCTACCGACTGGTTACTCTTCCAGTCCCTATAAAGAATTCTATTGATGTCTCTTACATCTAATTGTCACATCATTGAGTCCATGATACCGGAGTCCACCATATGTCTCATGCTCTTGGGCAAAGGAATTCTATCAACCTGTTTCGACCACTCCTCAGAAATATTGACTTTGCATGTCGGCCATACCCTCAGTTTGTCTCAGAATCACATGATACTTTGGTCTCATCATGCACCCTGGCCCTACTTTCATCATTGGTAGGTCACCTTGAACCCATCAATCGACATTTCATCATTGGTCGTTGACTGGGTGGTTTCCCTTGTGTTCGACAGCAAGACATCTACTCACACTTTGGGATTTGTGCAGTGTCTTGGATGCCATTAGACTTATTAGTGGTTTCCTCACCTTTGTCAGCAGTTTTTTATCATTTGTTGTTATTCAGAGGGTCCTTTTCGTGTACCGCTTGCATTTGGCACATGCGAAAGACACACAAGGTCATTGATTCGTGAACATGTTCTTCGTCCGATCTCCACCAAATCATGAAGCTCCTTCTTTGTTCCTCATGTTGACTGATGAGATATGCCTCAATGCTCTCCTTTTAGAGGGTCTCTTTCCATCGACTTTATCTCATTTATTATGGATATGGGACCTATAGTTTTATGAGTACCTTGAGGCTTGCAGTCATTAGTGGCAGGCTCTCTTGCCATTGATAGATGGGAATACATCAATGTCTCTTGATCAATGGATCTCTCAAGTGTTTGACACCAACTCCTTTATTCACATTTGTAGAGATGTACTAGGTGCCTTGATACCTACTTTCATTATCAGTATTTTGTCTCGCATTTGTTAACGGTATACTTCAATGACCGGTAATCAAACGATGTCTCATTTTGTTTGACCTCAACTCATTTATTTACATGATTTAGACTTGCACCATTGGCGGATAATGTAGAAGACTTGAAGACATCACTATGTGGCTGCATTTTTCCTTAGTTGTTGCTTCCATTTCATCGGACCAGTACCTATTTGACTTCAGTGATCATGGGAGATTAGATTGTACTCCATGGTATACAGATATCTTTAGATTGATTTTTGAGACCAGTTTCACTGGGCCTTGTTCGTGACTATGACATTTTTTGGCATATAACCGCATTTCTATTTGCCTATTCATGGCCATGAACACTTGTTTGGTATATTTTCCACATGGATCTGCATTGTATTCTTGGCAACCATGCATGCAAAGTCGGTACATAATGTAATGAGCAATTGATTTCATCCAGTTGGTTCTCTACCACTCCACTTCTGGGTTTTTTACAATGTATTTCGGCCATCGCAGATACTCCTTTGATCTCACACATTAGGGGGCATTTCTTATAGCAAGATTTGCCTCACCATTGCTATCTTGCACAGAGGGCCTTTTTCCATTTCCCTATGCAGACTTATCATCCCTTTTTGATGAATACAAAGCTAAAACATACATTTTTCCACATATACGCTCCCTATCAGTTATACAAGATGTGTATACGCTTGTTGTTCCACTGCAGCTCATGTATATCGGGATTTGTGCTAGAAAATACAAAATGAGATCGGGTTTCCATGTCACGACAGAGGATCTCTGATCCTTGGCCTTCCATATACTGGAAACGTTCTGAATCGACTCTTCAGTTGCATTCTGAAGGCTATAAGAGCACAATTTCGAGCTATGGAAAAGAGGAGAAAGCATTCAACTTTGAGAGCAAAGTTACTCTGGAGAAATTACTTCATATTGAGTCTGCATCCCTTTGTCCCTCAAGTCTGAACATAGTTTTAAAACCCCAAGCTCTTTCCCTATTGCTGAGAGGATCTCATTGGCTCTTTTCTATGAGCTTGCCTTTGGTGGAGGATTGAAGTGATGGAGACCCAGTTGGAAGGAACTTGGTTTCTTGGTTTTGAACCATGCCGACACAAAAGTCTGTAATGTTGACGCTTCTATTGATCAATTATTAATAGAAATAATCCTTTCCCATCCTATTGGTATCTCACAAATATATGATTATTATCCATGGGTTTGTTTGCAATGTCTATTGATGTATTATGCTATCTGATGTGCTAACTCATTTTATATCATCACTATATACTTGCTTCGCTTGTTTGTTGAGAACTTCTTACAGGTATAAAGCTTTGGGTCAAAGTGCTCAACGGTGGAACATCATCAAACGTTGGATCAAGGTAGGCCTCTTTCTTGTATTGCACATTAGTCTATATAGCATATGTTAGAATTGAGTTGATTTCTACAATCACATCTATCTCTTGTGGTTTACCCTTGGCCATTGAGAGTTTTTCCCTTGTAACATGGCAGAACCCTAGAAAGAATCAGAGACTGTATTACTACAAATGAAAGAAACCCTGAATGACCACAGAGATATCAATTTATCAGAGATACTCAAAGAAAAATAGTGCATAGAAACAAGAATAGTAGATTTTGACATAGACTGTGTTCTGGATGAGGAAACACAGGTGAATATCATGACAGAAAGAACCTGGGAAATTTTGGGAAAGCCTATTATGATTCCTTCATTGAGAGGAATAGGATTATTTAGAGGAAAGTTAATAACCCTATGTGGAAGACTTACCCAGACATCTATGACTTCTCATGGAACTTCGACAGAGGAAGAATTTGAGGTTGTTAAACTTATTGAGAACAGCGCCCCATTTTCTATGTTACTAGGAAAAACCTGGATTGAGAAAGACCAGACCCGAAGAAAAGAAGAGGAAGCTCTAGAACAGAAAAAGAAAGACCTAAGAGACTTCATGGATAAGAGAATAGCACACTTACTGAAAGAACAAGAAAACCAGTCGAAGCTACAGAGGACCAGAAATCTGGATGTCAAAGTTGAAAGAACACAAGAAGACTTGAAACACCTGTCTGTACAGGAGAGTAGAGAACCTACCCTAGACAGAGAAGAAGTATTTCCCTTGAAACTTAGGAAAGACCACCAACATCACGAAGTTACTATGCCAAGAGGAGATAAGAATCAGAATGGAAAGAGGAATCCCAAGACACAGATCACAGGGAAGAAGGCTAGAAAGCTCAGAAAGAAGAAAGAAAAGTTAGAGAAGTTACAAGAAGTTCCAGAGAAGACTTCGCAGAAGGAAGGTCTCCAAAATTCGAACTTCACCAGAATATCAGAGAAACTCAGATTGGCACTTCTCCATGGCGAAGCAATATAACTGTTAGAGTCATTATGACCATTAGATTGTGTTTCCTGAACTGTTAAAACAATAGTTATGATCAGAAAGCTTGCCATCGAACCATTGGGACCGCGTCATAATGGATAGAACTGCATTGATGAAGGCTTCTTGTCTGTTGGAGGTATCTATTACATCGTTGTCTACTTATTCCATCGACTGTTGCACTGAGAACACTTTCGTGAATTGTATCCAAGAGAACTCATTATTGTCGTGTTGTGTTTACTTAGACTTCACCACCTGATCCATTGCATTGAACGTTTGTTAATCAACCTGAGCATGTCGAAAGAACTCAACATTGTAGAAAAGTTTGTCGATGAAGTTCTAATCAAAATTATGGCTGAGAAGGTGATGTCTGTCAGAATTCAAGCTTCATCGATGAGAGGAGTGCAAACCTCCTTGTCGACTGCTTATGGATCCTAACCATCCTGAGCTGTGACAGAGAAAAGAACCAAGCATCGAGATGACTTGGCAAATGCGAAGTTAATCCCATCCATCCTGCCCAACTACATCCCACCTCTAGCCGACAGAGATGAATCATGACAGTGTCCTCAGGGACTTCGACTACACCCTAATTATTGCATACCTCCCAAAGGGGATACGCACAGGCAAGCCTCAACAGGATAAGATTATGACATTGAAGATCAACGACTTCAACTTGGGAGACCACAAGAACTTTAGCATTCTCACACCTCACAGGTATTTGACTAGAATGAAGGGGAAGAAGTCGAGGATAATCCCCCAACCATCGAATATGGACCTCGTGTAGTCCACCATCCTGAACGTAATGAAGACACCCCATTTTGGAAGGCACCAGGAGGTTAATGTGTGCGTTAAGATCCTGTTGTCGAGCTTCCATGGCAGTTATTTGTGGCTAGATAGACACATCACCATCAATTTGGCATTGATCCATTGGATCACCAGATTGAGCATGCAAGGACTAGACCTGCAAGACTTTTACCCAGGTTGCAGACCATTCCCTAGCGCAGAATATTAAAGATACCTATGTCGATGTGGAGAAGGGGAAGTGAGGCTACAAGGTAGCCTCCATCCAGAATGGCATAGTGCGCCTTGCTTTCCAGTTGATTGGTGGTAAGCTAGTAAGAAAGAACAGACCCACACAGGTCACGGGGTTTGTTTTTGACCTCACAGGAAAATGCGTGGAGGGGCTACAAATGAACTGGGCAAGCTACTTAGTGAACCAGTTAGAAAAAGACTGCCGCAAAGATCAGGATTAGGGCTATGAATTCCACTTTAGTTGGTTGTTGATCCTCATCGCGTTCATAGCTTGGAAGATGTCAGAAGGTGATACCTTCCCTAAAATAGAGCCATCTGAACCCTTAGCCGTGAAGTTCACCACGCTCTTCTATTCGAGTGATATGGGAAAACAATGGCAGTCAAACGCGGTGTTCCACACCTACTACCTACAGTTAAAGAGGGCTATTGAGGCTTTTCCTCGTATGACATTGAACACCCTGCACAGGTTTAGTCCATTTGGGAAGTTCCATGCAGACAAACATTTTATCTATATCACTGCGCATGGAGACGAACACAAAGAAGTACTACAAAGTTACTACAAACTCACAGAGGAGGACCTAGAAGAAATAACTAAGGAATGGCATGCAGAGCTCCTTGTCTCAGTTGACCCCGCGGAATTGTCCAACCCCGAACTAATCAGAATCCCGGTAGTCACTCACGAAGGGTATGATACACCTGGAACTAGCATAAGGAAGAAGACAGAAGAGGTACAAAAGTTGAATAATGCATCAAAAGAGACTACTTCATAATCACCTAGTGGAGGAAGTGATGACGAAGTAGACAAAGAAGAGAACAATGGAGAAGAAGACAAGCAGAAGCAAGGCGAAGTAACACCGCTAGAGAATCCCCCTGATGATGTAGAACCTTCTAACAAAAGAAAGGTTTCTCCCATGAAAACCACATCGTGGAAGAAGTCAAAAGCTAGTAAGACCAAGCTGCAGACTATGCTCACGCTCAATGACTTCGACCTCATCATCACAGCTGTATCAGATGCCTTGGAAGATATTTTGCAGATAAATGAAGCCAAGCAAGAGACCATGTACAAAAGGCTTGAAGCATAGCTAAGAGGGGTACGGCAAGCCCTTCACTCCATCCACGTAGTGTCCACTGCGCCCCCACCATCAAAAAAACTAGAGTTGGGAGATGAGCCTACCCAACTCTGCAGAATAGTTGATGTGATTGAAGCTCGCCTTCATCACGCACAAGAAGAAAAATAACATGCCACAGTGGCCCTTAATCAAGCACAAGAGGAAGTGATAGAGCAACGTCGAGTTGCGCAACAGGAATAGGATGACCTACAAACAAAGTTTGAAGAGGACAGAGCACATATCTAGCAAGAGAAGTAACAGATGCTCGCAGATCATGTTGGAGTAAAAGAAGCAATCAGCAGAGTGGTTCTCTCTGTGACGGGCTTAGAGAAAAAGGAGGAAGACCCAGTGGAGCACCAAGTAGCGAATCTTTCTTAAGCCATCCAGTAGCTTCAATAGAGAATAGTAGATATAGAGCTACAAACAATACCGAGTACTCTATAGGACGTGTGAGACCAAAGAGAAGCCATTTCCCAGAGCGCAGTTGAGAAGATCATAGCATTAGCTTTGGAATGTAAATAGCTTAGCAGTAGAAGTGCGCAGACTTATGAGCAACTTATTGAGGACCCTGAACTAAAGACATTGGAGTCACAACTCTAGGAGGCAAAGCAGCAAGTAGCGACAGTACAGGCATTATTGAAACTCATGTTAGCAGTTGAAAGGATGAAAAGGTCCCAGGAACAGCACACTGCTCAGCAGCAAGTCCATACCATACAAACCAAAGTCATGGAAGTGACTCAGAGGCTCCAACCAGTCCAGGACAAAGCTTGCAAACTATTTGAGGAAATTGAAGGCCGAGGAGAAGAGTTGGAACAAGTAGTCATTGCAATCGAACAATGCTTGGAAGAACCTATGAACGAGGCATTTATTCAAAAATTCACCGAGCAGGAGGCCCTAGCGAAGCAGGAGGTCGAACCAGCTCGATCTAGGCTCGAGGATTTTGAGGCGGAGCTACCTAGATCAGAGTGACTTGGGATGAGTCACAGGTGAGTGTTGGGGGCTTGTTGGCCCTTGACCAAGTTTTGAAGATCCTTGGTCACTTTTGACCCCTTTTTTCCGATAGTTTGTCTAAGGTGGAGCGCAACTCGAAGCAGAGATCGTGAGATCTTGACCCCCTTTTAGGGATTTTTAGGTTTTGGGCTTATCTAATGGGTATGGGGATGTCATCTCATGGGTTTACCCATGTTTAGGCTCTTTTGTAATGTATAAATAGATGTCTAGGTAATGTAAGAAGAGAGAATGTGTGCATATGTGTGATGTTGCGCTAAGTGCAAGTGATAGTTATAAATGCTTTATGCATGTTGAGTTAGAAACTGGAAGAGCTAAGTGCAAGTGGATGTAAGAAGCTTGTGTATATTATAAGAGGGATTTGTGTTGTAACCTAGCTCGAGGAAGGAGGATCTGGTGGAGTGCACACAGATATCTTGTCCTATGCGGAGTATGATCCTATGGCTCTGTGCATGTAGATGATTGACAAAAGGAAATAAAGAGAAGAAGAGTTGGTGGATGTAGCCCCAGGCTAAGGGTGAACCACGTATATCCTGTGTTATTTTTGCTTTGTGTATTATGGTTGTTTTATTGCTCATATGATTTATGCTTAGTACAGTAATGTATGATTAGATATGTCTAATACGATAGCTTAGATCTTGGTGATGTGAATGAGTACCAAATCTGGTCTATTTTGATGTGCTTAGTGCTTGAATGTGTTGGATCTTGTTGAATACTATGTTGCTCTATAATTAGGGTTTATCTGCACTATAAACAAAGGCTAGATACTAAGGAATGATAACTACTAAATGCTCTGTTAAGGTATTGTAATCACAGATCTGTGTCCCATCTAGGTTGCAGACATCTGAGTCCTACAACCACCCCTACCTCTACCTCAGGTGAGGCTTCATCTACTTCGCAGGTGTTGATGAAAGGGCCAATAGTTAGGGTTTTGTTGGTGTGTTGTTGAAGCATTGAACCATGGGTTTTCCCCTATGCCAACACATGTTGTCATCGGGCTAAAGGGACATGTAGCACTATGGTGGGATGAACTGCAGGATGATAGGAGGAGCAAAGACAAGCAGAAGATAAAAATTGGGATAGAATGGTAGCCAAGCTGAAGGCTAAATTCATACCCAAGAATTGTAAGGTGAATCTGTTCAGGAAGTTACAGAACCTGAGATAGAAGGGAATGACAATGAAAGAGTACACAGTGGAGTTCGACAATCTGAACATCAGGACTGGACAGACGGAGAGAGATGAAGAGAAAGTTTCCATGTACATAAATGGCCTGAGATATGAGATCCAGGATGAAATCAACATGATGTCGGTGAGGTTAGTGGAGGATTCTTATCAGATTGCACTGAAGGTAGAGGATAAGTTGGCTAGAAAATAGAGTCAGTGAAGCAGAGGTAGAAGTCAAAAAAAGGTAAGGGAGTTGCCCACGACAAGGCACATAAAACCAAGAATGGGAATGAGAAACCACATAGTCACTTAGAAAGAGGAGGAAGTTCTCAAGGAAGACAAAGTGGTGGAAGAAATTATTTCAGAGGAAGAGGAAGAAGCAGAGGAGGAGAGGTAAGGTGTTATGGCTATGGAAAGACAGAACACGTGTCTTGGGAATGTCCTGGGAGAAATAAAGGAGGAGGAGGTGAAGCTCACATTTCAGAAGCATAGAAAAGGAATGTTGAAGAAAAAGGTGCAGAGCATGGAAAATCTATGATGTTGAGAAAGGTTCTCTTAAAACCAGAGCTAGAGATTGAAAATCCAGTGTAGAGAAACAGTTTTTTCAGAACAGCTTGCAAGACTAAAGACAGAGTATGCAAGGTGATAATTGACAGTGGGAGCACTGACAACCTAGTATCCACAGAGATGGTGGAGAAATCAGAATTGAAGACAACTCCACACCCAAATCCATATAAGGTCTCATGGTTGCAAAAAGGACACCAGGTAATGGTAGCTAAGCAATGCCTTGCTGAATTTAAAATAGGTGGATATAGAGATGAGATTCTATGTGATGTAATTCCCATGGATGTATGTCATGTTTCTTTTAGAAGACCATGGCATTTTGATAAGAGTGTCATTCATGATGGGAGAAGAAATACTTACACTTTGGAAAAGAATGGTAGGACGCACATGTTGTTGCCAATAGAAGAGAAGAAAGTAAAGGGAGAAGCCAGCACAAGCATACTTCTCATGAGTGGGAAGGAACTCCTGAGTGAATTCAAGAAGGAAAAGGAGATGCAGTTTGTTGTGGTAAGGAAACCTAGAGTTGTCCTTACAAGTACTTATATGGATGATTTTCTTGAAGAAGTTCAGGATCCATTGGAGAATTTTGTTGACATAGTAGTGGATGAGTTGCCTAACTCATTTCCACCCATCGAAAGTATCATCCATCATATTGATTTGATACCAGGAGTAAGTCTTCCAAACAAAGAAGCATACAGATTGACACCTCAAGATAATGAGAAGGTAAAGAAACAAGTTTAGGATTTGTTAGAAAAGGGTTTGGTTAGAGAAAGCTTGAGCCCAAGCACAGTACCAACTGTGTTGAGCCCAAAGAAGGATGGAGGATGGAGGATGTGTACAAACTCCAAAGCCATAAACAAGATCACCATCAAGTATAAATTCCCTTTAACAAGAATGGATGACTTAATGGTTTGCTTAAGTGGAACAAAAATTTTTTCAAAGATAGATTTGAAAAGTGGATATCACTAGATAAGGATGAGATAAAGTGATGAATGGAAAACAACCTTTAAGACAAATGAAGGGTTGTATAAGTGGCTTGTTATGTTGTTTGGCTTAACAAATTCTCCAAGTAATTTTATGAGACTAATGAATGAAGTATTGAAAGATTTCATTGGTAAGTTTGTGATCGTATATCTGGATGATATATTGATATTTAGCGAGACTAAAGAGGAGCATATGAGACATATGACATTAGTGATGAGGAGACTACAGTAGGAGAAGTTGTTGATTAATATGAAGAAGTCCTCTTTCATGAAAATAGAACTCATATATTTGGGTTTTGTGATCTCTTGAAATGAATTGAAGATGGATCCATAGAAGGTGAAAGCAATCAAAGAATGGCCATCACCAAGGAGTATATTTGAGGTGAGAAACTTCCATGGATTAACAAGTTTCTATAGGAAGTTCATTATAAATTTCAGTGGAATTTGTGCACAAATGATGGACACGGTGAAGAAAAGACACAAGTATTTCAAATGGATAGAAGAGGTCGAGAGGAGCTTCAATATATTGAAGGAGAAGATAACAGAACGACCAATTATGGTCTAACCAAATTTTGAGAAGACATTTCAAGTGAGATGTGATTCAAGTGGAGTTGCAATTGGAGCAGTCTCAAGACAAGATAATAGGCCTATTGCATATTTCAGTGAGAAGCTGAATGAGACTAAGAGGAAGTACTCCACATATGATATATCATTGTATGCCATAATTCAAGCTTTGAAGAAGTGGAGGCACTATCTTCTTCCAAAGGAATTTTTCTTGTATAGCGATAATCAAGCTTTATAATTCATAACCAGGCAGGAAAAGTTAAACCAGAGACATGCTAAGTCGATAGAATTTATGCAAAATTTTGCTTTTGTCATTAAACATATTTCTGGTAATGCTAACAAAGTTGTTGATGCATTGAGAAGGAGATGTCTGATTCTGCAGGAATTTCAGGTCAATACATTAGGGTTTGAACACCTTAAGAATATGTATTGTGATGATTCATATTTTAAAGAAGCATATGAAGCATGTACAAATCATGTGCTCAGGGACAGAAGCCAGTGGACAGATTACATGATTCAATATGGATTGATGTTTAAAGGTTGCCAATTGTGCATACCGAGGTGCTCGATGAGAGAAAATATGTTGAAGGAAAAACACATTGGAGGTCTAGCAGGACATTTTGGACATGACAATACATTTGCATAGTTGAATGGTTCATACTATTGGGTAGGTATGAGAGCAGAGGTGAAGAAGTTTGTGAAAAAATTTAAGATTTGCCAGTATGCAAAAGGAAAGAAATGGAACACTGGATTGTATCAGCCATTTCCTATTCCAAATAGGCCTTGGGATGCAATAAGCATGGATTTTTTGTTGGGATTGCCAAGAACCCAGAGGGGAAGTGACTCCATATTTTTTGTGGTTGATAGATTTTCGAAGATGGCACACTTTATCCCATGCCAGAAGACTAGTGATGCAACACATGTTTCAAATTTGTTTTTTAAGGAAGTTGTGAGACTTCATGGATTTCCCAGGAGTATTGTCTCAGACAGAGGCACTAAATTTGTAGGTCATTTCTGGAGAACATTATGGAAGAAGATGGGGGCAGAATTGTTTTTTAGTTCATCATATCACCTTTAGACAGGTGGATAGACTAAGGTGGTAAATAGGAGTTTAGGAGATTTGTTGAGGAGTGTGGTCATTGAACATCATAGCCAGTGGGACCAAATTCTGCCACAAGCAGAGTTTGCATATAATGACTCACAAAACAGAAGTACAAGAAAAATCCCATTTCAGATAGTGTATGGAATGAAGCCAAGAGGAGTATTAGAATTTAGAGATCTAGAGCAGAGTGAATTCAGAAGTGTTGGAGCAGAAGAATTCACTGCAGAAATGCAGAAGCTTCATAATCAGATCAAGGAGCAGTTGCATAACAACAATGCAGAGTTGATCAGCACAAAAGGGAACTACAATTTGAAGTGTGGGTTCAAGTTTTAGCACAGTTGAGGAAGGAAAGGTTCCCAAGAGAAACATATAACAAGCTAAAGTTGAAGAATATTGGACCATGCAAGATCCTAATAAAGTTTGGTACCAATGCCTATGAGTTAGAGCTACCGGAGGAAGTGGGAATATCACCCATATTTAACATTTCAGACCTGTATCCTTACAGGGAAGATGACAGAGAAAGATCAGAAGATCAAGAGAATATTCAGTGGGAGAAGTAGATGCGTGTAGCAGAAAATCCATAGATGGAGAAGATCGTTGATCAAAGGATTTGCAAGAAGACCAGGAGGAAGACCTATTTTGAATATTTGGTCAAATGGAAGGGACACCCGATAGAATATGCCAGTTGGGTAAATGAAGTTGATATCCAAAAGCATGGAAGGTCATTGCAGGAGCTCATGGATATGAGTCAATGAATTTTCTGCCCAAAGGAGTATGATGCAGGAGCATCGTTAACAAAGCCACATGGGATAACATCACAACACCTAGCGCGCCTTTTGAGTAAAATTTTAAATTTTGAAAGATGATGTATCTCAAAGAACTTATGAGTAAATGAGGAATCAAAGAAGTTTTAATGATGGGGGGTTGAACGATCACGTCGGGCCAAAAGAGATTAGATCATCCTTAAGTTATTTGATTTTGTCATGGATCTGAAGATCCACCTTAAATTATCTGTCACAGACGTTTATTGTAATAGGACTAAGTAGTTGTAAGATTTTATTTCAATCAGATAGGTAGTTGGAGGGAACCGTAGAGGACCTCTTGTATAAGTAGGTGCATAGTATGCATGAATAAGGTTGTTGCATATTAGTAGGAGATAGTTGTTACTGAATGTAAGTTTGTTTGTATCAGAGTTGTAGCCATTTACATCTGAATGAATATAATAGAGGGATATTGACCCAACGTATGATGTTGCTACTGTTTACAATTTCCCTGTTATTTCTATTTTCATGAATGAATGAGTTATGTTATTGAGTATATGAAACTATGAAGTATTTGAATAAGCTTCAATTGTTTTCTCTTCATTGAGTTCATGCAAGGTGTGCATACAGTCCACAAGGAATTCGTTGACAGAGTCTATTTCGACTCAGAAGCTCTGAAGAGATAACATGAAACTTTCATTTGCAAGGAGTGCAAAGGGACTGCTGCAAGGTGTGCATAGTCGCCCACAAGAAGCTAAGTCTTGTATAAGGATCTATTGTAAGGAGTGCATAGATTCGAAGTTTGACTAAGTGTTGAAGTAGCCCTATGAGGAGTCAAAGGGTCCAACAAACAAATCTGAAGAGAGATAGCAGGAAGAAAACTTCAAAGGGAGTGAAGCTCTAAAGATTCACTGAGTTATCGGTCAAGATCTGTCCAGGAGGAAGCATAATCGTTCCAGAACATTGGATCTAGGTAAAGTGCGTGAGCTTTAAGTCTCATTGTGCACACAAGAGTGAGGAATTCGTCGAAGTCCCGAATAGGTTAGGGACAGTCCATCATCCATAGGGACAGGTGGCGTAAGATCTACAACTCTAGAGCGGAAGCAATTCGGAATTTTTGTAGACAAGGAGAAATTGAAATCACTGAACAGTAGAAGGTCGAAATAGATCATGGTTGTTGGTCGCTCGGAGGTACATGTGAAAATATCTGAGACTTCGAGGAAAGTCACTTTGGAATATTTCAGTTATGGATTGTGACAAACTCCTGAAGTCTCAAAGGCCGAAGTAGATCACAACCATCCATTGCGAAGAACACGTGGCAAGAGATCAGGAATTTTGAAGGCCTAACACTCCGAAAGGAAGTCGACGGGAGCAGAGAAGATCTAGACTGTCAGATCCAGAAGGACACGTGGCAGAAATTCATCATCTTTAGGTGAACACACTCTAGGAGAAGACGAGTGTGCAGGAGTTGAAACTCCTAAAGACCAAAGAGTTGAAGTGGCTTGTGTCTGTTGATCTGTGGGAGGCATGTGTCAATGGATCATGAACTCCAGGTGAAAGTGCTCAAGGAGGAAGCGAGCGTGGAGAAGCTGAGACTCTTGAAGGTCGAAGTCTCAAAGTGGACTAGAGCCATTGATTTCGGTGGACGCGTGGCACCTGATCTAGAACTTTAGGTATGGAATAATCTGGGGGAAAGCAGAGGTTGGAACATCCTGAACTCCTGAAGCACAGAGTCCCGAAGTAGATCTCGACCATTGGTTGCGAAGGAGGACGAAAATCATTGATCTGGTCCCTGTTGAAAATTATGAAGTCATGAAGTGCCAGGAGGTTAAGCCCTAGGTCACAATAAACCTTGGGTCACAGCCCGAGGTCACATTCAAATAAGGGCTAGCGGAAGGAGCTAGTGCCCATTGGTGTTAAGATTTGGAAAAAGTGTTAAAAAAGTAGGGCCTGTAGGTACCCGTTTATCTGTGAATGGAGATCGATGGTGGGGAATCATTGCGGAGCGTAGAGGTGAAATTAGTGGGAGTGCTAGTTCATGGCTCATAATTCACCAACGTCATTTATCTCGTCGGGTCGGGGGATCAACGACCATGATTAGATCAAGTTGGGCGAGTACTTTTCTGATTGTGTATATTGAGCCCTTCAATAAAGAGCGAGCACGTTGGTGCCCCTTAACCACTTTGAACTGTCGATTGATGAACCAATCGATAATGAATGGATCATGACCATGAAAACAAAAGGGACGATGAAAGACGATCAGACCGGAGCGAGGTGGGTACCATATGACCTACGCCTTGGGTGATAACAGGGCATGTGTTTGATTTAGTTTGAGAGAAACAAGGTCTCAAGGAGATTAAGATCCTTGACCGGGAGGTCATGCAGCCCCGAGGGAGAGTAGGGGGGTCTGCACCAATATGAAAACTCTCTTGATTACCTTATCCCTTGTCAAGGTAAAGGGGACTCTTGTGGCTAACAAAATTTGGTGAAATTAGGAGGCCAAAAATGACAAATTGGTCTAGAAACGTGTTTCTATAAGGGTAGGACTTTCTTTCGATGACCATTGTCTATGGTGGTCACCAATAGTGTTACAGGATGAAAACCTTTGGATGAGAATGCCTAATTCTTAGGAAGAGATTGTTCAAAAAATGCATCCATTTCAGTGGATATTTCTATGATAATCAATGTAGAGATTGAAAGACTAGGGACACTTTAAAAATGGAATTCAAACTTTAAAAATGAAAAGGTTTTTGAAGGTTTGATTGTTTGCAAGTGTTTTGTTTTCTGATGCTTACAAGGTTTAAGCTCATAAGAGGAGGAGGGAAACTTATAGAGCCAATTTCTCAACTTTCAAGAAGTAGAGTCATTCAATCACCTCAAGCTTCAAGGAGGTATTCACCAAGTATGGCTCATGAGGAGAGTCATGAAATCCCTACTTCAGAAGAGGAAACTTTCAGAAAATCCTTTTATGATATGACAAAAATGGTGAAAGTTTTATTTGAAGAAAGGAATGAAATGTTTCAAGGAGAAAGGTCAAATCCTCCAAGAGGTGATGAAGGTAATGGTGATAAAACTTCTAAATGGAATGGAGGGAATGGTGACACTCCACCTCCTTCACCTCCATCTTCCACTTCTACCATTTCACAACCACCTCCAAATTCTCCAAAAGAACATGGTAAAATTATTCCAGAAACTCCTTTGCTTAATCTTGATATTAAGTTTGAATTTCCTATGTACGATGGAGAGGTAAATGTTGAGAAATTGGATAATTGGATTTTTTAGATTGAAGTGTTTTGTAGGATACAAAGAATCCAAGATGATGAAACTAATATTCAGTTTGCTTCTCTTAGATTGGAAAGTGCAACACTCATTTGGTGGGAAGCCAAAACTCAAGAGGACATGAAGAAGCATGGTAAAGTTTTATCCTCTTGGAATGATTTTATTGTTGCAATTAAAAGGAAAATTTATCCATTAGCATACATGCATAAAGCTATTATGGATTGGAAAAAATTTAGGCAAGCTAAAGGGAAAAGTGTGCAAAGATACACTCAAGAATTTAGGAGAAGAGCTTTGATTTTGGATATAGATTTATTTTCTCAAGAAACTTTATTCAAATACATTGGAGGATTGCATAGATACTTGAGACACACAATTATTATGTTTAACCCTACAAATATAAATGAAGTTTGTGTACAGGAAAATCATTTAGAAGCAACAGGGAAGAATACTCCTCAAGAGGGCAACAAGAAGCCATTTATAATGGAGAAAAAGGAAAGAGGAAATTCAAAGGAAATGGAAAGAAGATTGCTTCAGTCAAGAAAGAGGGAGAAAAAATCTCATGTAAACATCGTTCAAAAGATGGCCATGATGAAGACCATTGTTGGAAACTTCATCCTGAAATGAGACCCAAAAAGTTCAACAACAAAATGAAACCAAAGACTGTTGCAACTAAACAACATGATTTAGGATCTGATTCAGGAGATGAAACAAAAATCACAGCCATGGGTTTTAAAGGTAAGGACTCTATTGCCAGTACTAGTTCTTCAAGTAGTAGCCTCAATGAAACTTAACATGAAAAAGAAAGAATAAAGCTTTTCCACATAAGGGTTATTTCAAAGCATACCAATATAGATACTCTATTTTATACTGGATCTCAAGCAAACCTCATTTCTAAAGACATTGTCAAGAAATTGCATTTGGAAACAACTCCTCATCCTAAACCATATCCTCTAGGTTGGATATGTGGAAATGCCAAATTGCATGTGACAAAAAGATGTAAACTTAGATTTTTCATCACTGCAAACTTTATAGATGAGGTAGATCTTGATGTTATTACATTGGATATTTGTGGTATTGTTTTGGGAAGCCCATATTTATATGATAGGAGAGCCATATTTCATCGTCATGAGAACACATATCATTTGTTTAAAAATTGAGTTGAGTACATTGTTCGAGCACATAAAAAGAAGTTGAATTTGTCACTTGTAAATGTTGGACAAATGAAGAGATTAGACAATGCTAGAAATAATTTTGTACTCTTGATGATCAAACCCAAAGACAATGTTGAAAAAGAATCTTTCCAAGGATGTGATGCAAAGTTAAAATCTGATTTATATGAGGTTGTTAACCAATATGATGAGATGTTTTAGGAGCCAAAAGGATTGCCTCCTAAAAGAGGTATCCAACATGAGATCCAATTGCAGCAAGATTGTCCTCTTCCAAATATTGGCATGTGCAAGATGTCAGTAATGGAGAATGTTGAAATAAAAAAAGAAATCCAAGAATTTCTTGACAAAGGGGTTATCATGCCAAGAACATCACCATGCAGGTCACCAATTGTTTTAGTACCAGAAAGATGGTACATGGTGCATGTGTGTAGATTTCAGATTCTTGAACAAGATTACGATAAAGAATCATTACCCTCTTCCTAGAATTGATGATTTGCTTGATCAATTGAAATATGATAAGTATTTTACTAAGTTGGACTTGATAAGTGGATATCATCAGATTAGGATTTTTGAAGGAGACACATGGAAGACAACTTTCAAAACAAAGAAATGTTTGTTTGAATGGATGGTTACGCCATTTGGGCTTTGTAAAGCTCCTGCAACATTCATGAGAGTTATGAATGACGTTTTAAGGCCTTTTCTTGATGATTGTGTAATTGTCTACTTGGATGACATATTAATATTTAGAAAATATCGTGAAGATCATGTTAGGTATGTGAAGCAATTTTTATATGTCTTGAAAAAAGATTTTTCTTTTTTAAAGATGTCTAAATGTAAGTTTGGAAATACCTCGCTTGTTTACTTGGGACATATTGTTGGAGGAGTAGAATTGAAAATAGATCCTTCCAAGGTCAAAGTCATTTTTTATCGGCCCAAGCCCAACAATGTAACAGAGGTTACAAGCTTTTGGGGAGAAGCCCAATGTTGGAGAAAGTTTATTGCTAACTTTTCTTCAATTGCAACTCCATTACATGTAGTGACAAGCATTAAGTGGGTTTTCCAATGGGGAGGCAAGCAGCAAAAATATTTTGATGCATTGAAGGAGAAAATTAGTTCAGCTCCAGTTCTTGCACTTCCTAATTTAAGACAACCATTTGAGATACAAACAGATGCAAGTAACTATGCTATGGGAGAAGTCTTGTTGCAACATGGTAAGGCCATTTGTTTTCATTCTGAAACTTTTAATGGTGATGTGATTAATTATCTTACATATGACAAGGAGTTGTATGCATTGGTGCAAAGTGTGAAAAAATGGAAACACTATTTGTTGGGAAAAGAAACTATTATTCACATAGATCATCAACCATTGACATACTTAAAATCACAAAAAAATCTACAACAAGCAAGGCACTTCAGATGGATGGGTTTCCTACAACAATTCCACTTGGTTATCAGGTATAAGAAAGGCATTTATAACAAAGTTATTGATATTCTTTCTAGGCCTATTGTTCGTGCTTCAGTTATTCTTAAGCATAATTCTATCATGCATGAGAACTATGTTGAACAATATGCTTTAGATGTTGATTTTAAAGAGGTTTATGAAACTTTGTGTCATTCTAACCAAGTTGAGGAATTGGATTACCATGTGCATGATAAAATTTTGTATCATCTTGGCAAGCTATGTATTCCACAGGCTTAAAGAGACAACATCATAAGGGAAGCACATTCTTCTCTTATTGTTGTCCACTTTGGTGTAGGCAAGACGGTGGCTAATTTGCAAAGGTATTGTTATTGGCCTAAAATGAATGAAAGTGTTTCACGATATGTAAGAGGATGTTCTTTATGTGCTACAAGTAAGCCTAGCAACATAAAGTTAGGATTGTATACTCCACTTCTGGTTCCTTCCCGTCCTTGGGAAAACATTACTGTGGACTTTGTAGAAGGATTACCTATGTAAAAAAAGAATCATGATTATCTTTATGTTGTGGTTGATCCTTTCAGCAAAATGTCACTACTACATATTGATAAATTTGCAACAAAAGTACTCTTCCATCGCAACATGCAAGAGAAAAAGTTCATTTTTTCTAAATCCACCCTGTATTCGTAGTTATCTTGAAGCATGTAATTTGACTAAATTAATGTGGTCAATGTTCGTCGCATGAGCGACGCACCTATTTTGTTAAAATTAATATGGTCAACATTCGTTGCAAGAGCGACAACTAACCTAACATTAAAATTGACCGTTAAAAATGACAAATAAATAGGTAAAAAAAAAGAAATATTTTTAGGTCATGGTCGTCGCAATTGCGACGATCGTGACCTAAAATTGGACTATAAATATTTGACGATTTAAAGATGTTGCGACAATCTTGCTATAACAACGATGATTCTGAAAGGGTATTTTTGTGCGGAAGAATGGTGCAGAATGTTGTTAGAGGTGGGGAAAAAAGTAAAGTGGGTGAAAAGGGTGATGGTAGATGTTATTTCCCTTGTAAAAAATGTTGCCTTAGACGTCCTGTAAGAATTTTATTAGCAACAGCTACAAAACATTGTAGGAAATATGGGCACATTGATGGTGGATCGAATAAATATCATCCCATGGTAATTAGCTATATGTTCATTATCTTTTTTTATTTTGTCAATTTTATATAAAATTATATATATATATATATATATATATATATTGTTTGAATATTTGTTATGGTATACACTAATTTTGCGTGATTGTTTCTAATTATAAAGTTAGAGTTGCCCTCTAACTTTCCACAGAATATTGCACCAAGTATTAGTAGAAATGATGTTATACAAGCTGAGGAACATCATCATGACCAAGCAAATGAGGATCTCATGGAAGAAGATGATGGGACAAATCAAGTTAATGATCCCATGGAAGAAGATGATGGGACAAATCAAATGATCCAAGATTTGTTTTCGCAACCGGATGAGGATGGGGAAAATGTTGGTATTTATGATGAACCTCTATTGAAAAGGAAAATAAACAACTTTATGAAGGATCAAGAGCAAATCTTCTCTCTGCTACATTGTTGCTAGTGAACTTAAAGGTTATGAATAATTTGTCGAACACTTGTATGACATAGATACTAAGGTATGTAATATGTTTAATCTCATATTAAACATAAATGTTGATTTTTTTCTATTTGGTTTTAGTGTTAATTAATGTGTAAAATAAGAATGCAATTTTTACGATTAATATTCTTACATTAACTAGTTATTTGTGATGTTGTAGATTGTTAGGTGAATTTTTGTTACCATCGTCAAATATTTTACTTCACATATATCGAGGTTTGCATGCCATTATGAAAGACATTGGAATGGATTATCAAACTATAGATGCATGTCATAATGACCATATTATATATTATGGACAACATGCTTCGAAAACAGAATGTCTGCAATGTCTTATCAGTAGATATTGAACTGATCAAGTAACAAAAAGGGTGCCTCGAAAGGTTCTTCGTCATATTCCCATAATTCCACGTTTACAGTGATTGTTCAGGTGTGAAATCATAGCACAATTTATGGATTACCATGCACGTAACAGAAGCGGAGATGGTGTTCTTCGAATGCCTGTCAATGGTTCTGCATTTAGGGAAATTGAGGGAAAATGGGCAGATTTCAAAGATGAACCTCGTAATGTTAGGCTTTCATTGGCAGTTGACGGTGTTAATCCATTTGGAGAGCTTAGGTCTATTTACTCAGTGTGGCCTATTTTTTTTATCAAAAATAACATTCCTCCTTGGATGTCAATAAAGAGGGAGCACATAATGTTGACAATGATTGTTCTATGTATTTGTTTACATTAATTTTTTGAATTTAACATTTTCATTCGTTTCAATTTTTTCATAATATCTTTTGTTTATTTACTTAATTATATATGTTACATGATATCATTCCTATAGTAATTATATGTAATTTCAAACAATTAGTTAAGTATCAAGTTAAATATATGAATGTATATATTGAGCCTCTTATAGATGAGATACTAAAGTTATGGGTTGGCATCACAATGTATGACATATGTAAAAAAATCGGGGAGAAGAAATTTACATTCCGTGGAATACTTTTATGGACAATTCATGATGCCCCTGGACTAACAAATTTTTGTGGTATGTAGCATTCCAATATTTCTCTTTAATACTATATAATATTTTAATGTTATCACAGTACATGTTTAATTTTTAAATAATCTCATTGTATAATTGACATTAATCCATTTGTTGCAGGTCTTCAAACAAAGGGTAAATTTGCATGTCCAGTTTGTGGCCCTAAGATGAAGTATCGTCATTCAAAAAGTTTAGGAAAGATGGTGTTTGATGAGTATAGGCACCTTCTTCCTAAGAACCATAGGTA
>JASDQU010104954.1:149247-163157 GCA_032191745.1 Picea mariana
CAAGGCCAACCTGTGTGGAATGGATCATAATGATGGAATATGATCATTAATGCAATATGGACCCCACAATGCCTCTCAAATACCCCTGTACTCGCTCTAGCATCCATCTGGCTACTCTAGTCATCATAAATCTATGCCCTGTGATGATGTCCCAAAGTGGGGACATTACAGAGAATTGAAGTGGATGATATATACTTCATTATAGGGTTGTCTCGTCAAGGTGAGGTGGTGAATCTGAAATCCCAAGGGGTTGGAGGTGGGAGGTCTATAGAGGAGTACATCACCACCTATTGTATTACAGGAACAGAGAAAGTGGGGATCTAACTCCCTATTAGGGAAATTGAGAACCTGAGTCTCAAGATCATCATCCTAGTACTCACATGGATATCAGGATTGGCCTCATTGCATCAAGCGTCAAGGCCACTCATTTTCTATGTTTTGGAGTGTTTGAGACCCATGGTTTATGATTGGTGCACCTCACTACTGAACAACATGAAGAGCCAATTGACTAATTTCAAACTCGTCAGGATGAGGAACTTCAAGTTTTCATCCATACTTTGTAGTTTGTTCTTAGAAAGAGTTCTAGCTCTGGGCCCTAGAGTAGAGTCTACTCCACATGATCTATGAGATCCAGCGATGTCACGGTGGATCGAGGTGATGCGGTGGCTAGGAGGTGGTAGGGTGCCAACCCCCTACAACGACGATTTCTTCCATTGGTGGTGAGGACAAATCATCATGATCGATGACTACCCTTGTGAGGGGATAGACTACTGAGGGGACCGATACATGCCATTTCCACTATGATCCACCTTTGGAGAGATCAATGAGAATTGATTTTTATATATTTCATTTTTTTGTGTTTTTCAATTTCAAATAAAGACAAACAAAAAACGCAAATATTTTAGTATGGTATCATGTATTAATGGTTTTTTATTTTACGTAGACGTAGGTCCACGATGACTAGATGGATATCCACGAAATATGTGTAGGGGTCTAGGAGATGAGATAGTAGGCAGGGATGTAGGAGAGTTCTCCATAATGTGTAGGGAAACATGTCTCATCTAATGCATAGGGTTCCTATGGTCCAAGTGGAGGATCTGGCAGAGGTGATGCATAAGCAGGTGGTGGGTGTACCACGTGTGTGGGTGAGGATATTTCGGTGTCTTGTGAATTCCATAGTGTGTTATCATGAAACACACCCAGGACCTCAGGCTTAGATGCCATGGTTGTGTGATGTACCAGTTGTATATGTATTTTAGGGCTACAAGCCCCATTTTGTAATATGACACCATATTTTTTGGACTAGAAGGATGAAATATAAAAAATATTTCATTCTTCAGCTTTACTTGTATATCTTACAATGGATGAATGTATGAATGTGTGCTTTCTTTACTTAGTTATGTGACAAATTCCAATGTAAAATGTAATTAGCATATGCATCATATATGTGATTAAAACTTCTAGGTATATGAATGTAAGTAATAAAATCAAAATATCTTTCCAAAAGTCATACTCGAAGGAAACGATGGAGTAATGTAAGATCTCTGACCAGGTAACTATCATTCAATTGACATACAACTAACTGGGAATCCATGTAAACTTCTAAATATTGAACACCATGTGAAATGGTGTCGTGCTAACGGTTTTATACTCAGCCACATTGTTCGTTGATGGATCCAGAAAAATGCCACATGAAGACACCAGTTGTCCCTCGGGTGAATAGATAACCCAAGTGGTGGAAACCATGTTCCGAGTATGATGACTGGCACCATATGTAAATCCTAAGAAAACCAAATATTTCGTTGACATCTTCCAGCCAAGGGAAAACTCAATAAGCAAGCCAGTGACACAAAAGAACAAAGAGCGAAATATATACACTAACATACACTGGTATACAAGGGCCACACTCAAGCTTGAAGGCTCAAGTGTAATATCATTTAAGGTAGATCCCATTTCTTGCCTCATCCAACACATTCCCTTCATAATATTCTAACTCGTAGGCTCATTTTTCAAGGACATATCTTACGATGTAAGGATTGTACCACATGGGATTGAATTTTCCCACCCCCAATGGTTCTTTAGCTTGGTCATAGAGAAGAACCAAGTCATCCTTAGTGTATTGTTGAGGGTAGACAAACTTATCGTACTGGACATTAACACGTCGTTTATTTTCCTCGATAGCCACAGTGGCATCTTGACATTGATCATTGAGTTTCTCTAGGTGTACAAGGTGTTCTTCAAGATCGGTCATGTTAGTTAGGAGCTCGACTTCCAGCCTAAGAGAAGGGATTGCGTATTAAATAGGAAGGATCGAATCCACTCTGTGAACTAACTAAAATAATGAGAAACCAGTGGAAGTATTTATTATGGTTCGATGTGCCCATAGTGCAAGGTAAAGCATCACATGCCAGTTAAATTTATTATGTGTGATAGTCTTTTACAACATGATCTTGAGAGATTTATTTATGAACTCTACTTGTCCATTTTCCTAGGGATAGTAGGGTGACGAATGATTGTGTTTAAAACCCAATATAGATTTTAAATATGTCATCATTTCATTATGGAAGTGACTGTCATGATCAGTGACAATATCCTTTAAGATTTTGAATCGAGCTATAATTTGATTGAATATGAAAAATATTGCAGTCTCACCATCGGATTTAATGGTAGGTGTTAGCGATCAAAAATGCACTGGCATTTTTGAAAGAATGATGCCTAATATTGTAGGGAATATTTGACTATATTATCGGGATCCAAATGCATATTTGAAAGCACCATTGGAAATCTTAGGATTTGTAGATGTCAATCGACTATTCAAGCATGCAAAATAGACTCTCCATGACTGAGAAATTTGATTTTAAAAAAAATCTGCACTTTCACCAGCTAACCCGTCTTGAATTTTGCTAGTTAGCTAGTGAAAGCTCTGCCTTTCACCAGCTAAGGAGCGGATTTTCAGGTAAATTAGTTGGTGAAAGCCTGTCACGGCCATAAAAATTGAATTCTTGCCTAGATCAGGATTTTTTGAGTTTGATTGGTATGAAATCTTATTCAATAAGCTGGTTATGAATTATCAAATCAAAATCTGAAGGCCATTCTTGGAGATGAAAGTCAAAAGGGAATTTTTTGACTAGATTTGGTTGTTTTCAAGGGAAAAATGATAGGAATCAAATGACACATCATCCAACTCGATTTCTATCTTCAGGATAACAAGCCAAAGAGCCTTGGAAGGCTGATCTCCACATCGTCCACTGTTCAACACATTTTGAAGACTAGAATACAGGGATTTTCCTTATTCTAAGGACCTTTTCCTACTACTCTGTATATACAGTTTATGGTTACTGTTTTTAGAAAGATAGATCCACAATTTTAGGATCTGATCATTACATTGTAAAGATATAAATCTACTAAAAGAAGACAAAGGCAGGGGGGTTCAAACTGGGATACATTTTTGTGCTACTATATAGACTCTTATGATATAAAAAATTTGCAGTCTCCTTTCGTTTTTTATATCATAAATATCCATGTTTCCTTTTCTGTACTTCCTTTCAGTTTATTTTAGATTATAAAGACTGTTATCTCTTTATTGAGCTCATACATTTGAAGTGAAGGATTTTGTTTCTATCTTGTGCTAAGCCCTACACTCAGCTGTATTTGGCAAATCAAGACTAGTATTCTTCATCCTCTCCTTTGAAATTATTTGACCTGATTATTGTTTCCTAAAAGCACTATTTCTTTAGATGTATGATGAGTTTTCTATTACATTGATCATTAAAGACCCCATTTTTCCAAGCATATCTACACATTATTTGTAATTTACCAAGAAAACTTAGCCTACAACCCTAAGGAGTTTCTTGGAGTGATAACAGTAGGCATGGCCTCATCTCATTTAGTAAAATAATCCACAACCACAATAATGTGATGATGCCCCCAAGCCGAGGCTGGGTTGCATTCCATGAAATCCACCCCCCACTTACTGAAGGGACTGACAGTAATGATTGGGTGCATAAGGGTAGGGTGTGAGCTCATATTACAAGCGAACACCTGGCAAGGGTGACAGTTCATAACTGTTTCAATGCAATATCTAAAAATTTACGGCCAAAAATAACCAGCTCACATTATCTTTTGGGTTTTCGTAAGCCCATATAAGTGGCCACCATGTGCCCCACTGTGGAATTCATTGAGAATGGATTCATCCTCCTCGTGATTCAAACAATGATGAAAAACAACATCCACCCCTCGACGATATAATGTGTCCCCGATAATGAGGTAGTTTTTAGCCTTATGGAATATACATCATCGATCGTCTCTTGAAATGTGTTGGGGAAGCTTCAAAGTTTGAAGGTATATTAGAATATATATGTACCAAAGGTACGAAGATGAGATAAGGAATATGTGCTCATCTGCCAATGAATCATCATGAAAATTATCCACATCCTGCATAGGGAAGTCTGACATCAGTTCCACAAGAACTAGCGACTTCTTGGATTTCACAGAGGTAAAATCAAGATCAAATTCATGTAGAATCACAATCCATTAATTGTATTTTCCCCCCTATGATACGCCTTGTAAGGACGTATTGAAATGGATTGATATCAACAATCATGATAGTCTTTCAGAGTAAGATATAGTGACATAATATATGAACCACATGCACAGATTATAAGGGTAGCTTCTCTACGTGAGAATACTTAAGTTCATGACCAATTATATTTTGGTTAAGGTAATAGATAATGTGTTCATGGAGCTCATCATCTTCCTGAACAAGAACCATACTGATTTCCTCTTCAAATGCGGAAATATAAAGAAGGAAATCTCTATTGTAGTCTAGGGGCTTCAGCAGAGGTGTCGATACTAGGGATTTCTTAAGAGAATCAAAGGACTCCTGGGCTCGATCATTTCGTATGAAAAAAGTGTCTTTTTTCAAGAGATGCATGAAACACTTAGTTATATTGGCATAGTTAGCTACAAAATGATGCAGGAATTTAGCCTTCCACTGTAAACCCTGAAGTTGTCGAATATTGCGCGGGGGAGGAAATCAAAGTATCGCCTCAACCTTCATAGGATCCACCATGATCCCATGATCATAAACTATGAATCCCACAAGGCATCCAAACCTAATGCAAAAGATGCATTTTTGAGGGTTCAACCAAATGTGATAGTAGTGGCATATTCCTAATACTAGTCGAAGGTGAGTCAAATGATCAATCCTCTTTCAAGAGTGAGTAGCGAGATCATCAAGATAGGCTTCAACAATATGCTTAATATTGTGAAATGAAAATATCATGGCATGTTGAAAGGTTTCTCTGGATTTTTTAAGACCGAAAGGCATTTTCTAATATGCAAAGTTACCCCAAGGACAAATAAACATTGACTTGTGTTGATCCTCGGGTTTAATTTGAAACTGAGTATAACTTGAAAATTTGTCCATTAAATAAAATACTTTTCTTCCAGCACACTCATCAATAATATAATCAATAAAAGCAATGGGGAAGTTATCTTTAGGACGGGCTTTATTCAGGTCCCTAAAATCCATACATACGTGGACGGTTCCTTGCTTCTTATCTATGAGAGTGGGGTTGGATACCCATTCAGTCAAGGAAACTAGGTAGATGAAGAAATCATTGAGCAACTTCTCCACCTATACCTTAATAGCGTATGCCTTCCTAGGATTTACAGCTCTAAGTCATTTCCGAACATGTTTAGCATTCAGATAAGTTTTAATCTCATTTCGACAATATCAGGGTTGATCCCTGGCATCTCTTCATATGACCAAGCAAATACATCTCGGAATTCCTTGAAGAGATTGGTGTAGATCTAAATTTCTTGAGGAAAACAATCTGCATCGATATATACATTTTTAATCTTTCAAGGGGTTCGATATATGTTGATCATGATGGTAGGATAAATGTTCCCCATGTTTCCTTCAGCATATATACCATGTGTATCTAACGAAACCACGGCGTGACCAACCATCTGACTCAAGGTGGACCAAAATTCATCTTGTTCAATCCATTCAATATCTAGGAGAAAATAAGATCTATGATGAAGGTTGTCCCAAGGCCTATCTGGACCAAAAATGGCCTCTAAGATGGCTTCATCCGAGGGAAAAGTATCATTGAGGAATTCATGTGAACTGGATGAGTGTGCAGCCCATATGGGTTGTAATATGGGATCCACCTCTTCCATCCACAAGAGGGAGGATCTGAGTCTACAGTAGCTTCTAGTATAGCTTGATACTCAATTTCTACTGTAGATAGTGGCATTTCCATCCTGATGTGTGAATTACCTTCATATGACATAGTCAGAGAATGTAAGGTCCATAAATCATTAATATATTAGGTACGTAAAGGAATGGAACTTAATGACGATGAAGACTCACTAGAGATGGCATTAATGTACAAGATTAGTGTTGAGAAATTAAAATTTTCCATCAAGGCAGAATACATACTGACACCAACATTGTCAGTTTCCTGCTGAGAATTATCAATAATGGGGACCAAAGGTCCCACTGATGTAGAAGGACTAGGATGCGTAAAGGAAAAAATTTCGATTGGCATTATCTTCCCTTCATGAGGAAAGCATAAAACACAGAAAATTGACGACAAAATGGTTGTCATAACGTAAGTCCAATTAGACCCCAGTAAAATATTGTAGTCGAGAAGTGCATCAACCACCTCAACCTCGACCTCCACATTCTTTCCACCTAAATAGACTGGGAAAGAAATAAGGATACCATGGGGTCTGAAAGAACGTCCATCAAAAGCAGTTAACATGGTCATGGATTGGGACAGCAATAGAGATCTAATGGATTTCTAGAAAGATAAATACATTACAGACGTCGAAGGGCCTTCATCAATACACTTGATGGTGACATTCATACCCTCCACATGGATTTTAAAGGACACATGGTAAGGAAAGCGAGGCTTTAAATATGCAACATCAAACTTAAAAACCTTTGAACCACTTGGTTCTAGAGCTCCTAAAGAAGATATCAAGACATTCCTCTATGTGGGACATGTCTAGAGCACCTCCAAAGTTGACATCATGCACGACGTTTGGCCCAATACCTCAACAATCGAGTACTTTTTGGAGGCTCTATCATTAGGATCATGGGTAGAGTGCTTAAGGAATCCTTTCAAAATATGAGGCATAGGTTCTGGCTTATCAATCTGAAAAGGTGTTTCCGGAGGAGGAGGCTCTGGACCTACAACAAGTTGTGAAGAACTGTAATCACAAGTTCGAGTAGCTACACTAACCTCGTATTTAACCATATTGACACATAGATGACCACCATCATGTTCCGAGGGGTTTTGACTTCCAATCGACACATTTCTAGTGTTGGAGGCTCCCAAGGTCATATATTGGTTATATGGAAACATTTTAGTAAGCACAATAGGATGCAACGCTATGAGCCTCAAGGATTCCTCCATTTTGGGGCACAAGTAGGTAAGGTGATCATATTTACAAAGTTTACAAGGAAACTTCACCTTCCTCTTTTCTTTCTTGCCCTCATTGGAATTATTATTAGGTTTATCATTATTATTTTCATCCTTGTATTTATTATTTTTATTATTCTTCCCACCCTTACGATTATTACCACGACATTTCTCCTTATTCCCTCTAAGTTGTTGGTCACCGTTTGGGTTCGTCGATTGTACAAAATGCACATATGCCAATTGGGTGGGTGAGGACAAATTCGTAGCTTGTCTTGTTTAAACAGGTTAAGAGATAAATATTTCAGCTAGTTCATCACCTGGTCTACAGTTTTGGCACTTGTGGAGCCTATGATGTCATCGACACGAGGCCCGAGATTTTTTCTAGGATACTAATTCGACTATGGTGCATCTGGGATAATTTTGTAGAGCATCTGAGACTGAGCATATATAAGGTCCAATTGTTGGGCTTTGAAGATGGCCTCTTCCTCAGATGTCACTCTAGATGTAGAAACATCCTTAGAAATATAAGAAAATAAGGACTTGAGGAACCATTCCAACAGAAAATTTGGAGGATTGTAAGATTTAATCAACCTCTTTTGTCTATGCCACTCTTGAATATGATTGGATATGTGGCTGGCCTTATCTTGACAAAAATCCGATAAAAGTTATATGTCGACATCGTAACGAATCGATAGTTTGAAGTGGTTGAAAAATACCAAGATCAGCTCATTGAAATTTCCATAAGTTCCCCCAGGTAGCTTGATGTACCACTTTGTGGCAACCCCTGTAAGGGTGCATTGAAAGAGTCTCAAATGAAAATAATTGTCATTAAGGAAGTTATATGAGAACCATAAGTGAAAGGTAGTCACATGATCACCTGGGTCTTCACTAGTCTTTCCCTAAAAATTTGGAATATCAGAGGGAATCTTGGTAGGGACGAGGGGCCATGACAGATCATGATGCACTGGGTCATTCATCAATTTTGACAAGTCTGGAAAATTTAATGTGGCCAGAAATGGGAGTCGTGGTTGCGGCATCTGCGACCAAGATCCTGGGAAAGATTGGTTTTGAGAGATTGTGGGCCAACCAGGGTTCTGGTATACACCATGGCCATGTCTGGTAGGATATTATCCTCCTCCCAATTGATTCATAAATGGTTTTAAGGGAACCATTACCAAGGAATCCTCTTACAAGGAGAAAGTGACACGATAAGGATTACTCATGTGAGGATATATGTTTCCCCCGAACGAAGGAACTTCATGTAGGGGGTTTCCCATACCATAAAATTAACTCCCCCATGATGAAACACCATAGGTTAGAGGATGGTTCTCCATAAGAAAATAATTCATAGGAATCAACGTTGTGGAAGAGGGAATGACGGATGGAATATAAGAAGTAAATTGACCGTTCATTTGAGCACTCCACCCTAGAACATTGTATCTAGGATTGCGCCCAAAAGAAGGAGGATTCCAACCTCCTACCATGGGAGTTGGTTGAGGGATATGACCCCCACCAAATCAGAAAGGAGTATAAGGAGGTGTCGTGCCCCAAAACCTAAAACTAAGATTCACATGAGATGTCGAAACAAAGGATGACAAGTGCGAAGTCATGTCTGGAATACCAAAAGAGAAAGGATTAGATGCCCAAGGCAATGACTGAGTAATATGATTAGGTGTACCGCTAGGAAATACAAGAGGATTTGTGCCCATGGACTAAGAAGAGACCATAGGTTGGGTAGTATTTAGTGAAGGATTCTTTGGAATCCAAACCATCGATAATGCAGGAGTCGAGGGGACTCCACTAACTATAGTGGAGGCTAGAGTCGAAGGGCTTTCAGATACATTCATTTCTGAACCAGTACTCATGGTAGGATGATTGTGAGTCTAGGAGGTGGAGATATATGTACCACATTTATTAATTATATGATTTTTATAAGGCGGCTTCGACATAGGACCGAATCATGGTGGTAGATTCAAAATATGAAGAGACCAACGGGGAGGTTGGTCTTTTTCCATGATGAATCAGGACTCGTGACGCAATACAAAATCCTAAGTCCAATTAATAAATAAATAACACACTCCTAAATAAATCTAAAGGCCAATACACACAAACAAGATATGATGGTTGAAGGGACCTCCCAAACTAAAGAAGGTATGCCTCTACCAAGAGGGGATGAGACTCATGAACAATAGAGTGGAGGTAATAGAACCAGTTATAAGGACCCTTGTAGGTTTCACAGCACAGTCGGTTAGATTCCTCCGGAGAGAAAATCCTCTATAAAGTTTGTGTGTTGACCGATCCCTATCTTACTCAGGGTACCTGCAGAATAACCCTTGCAAGTAACCTATGTGGATACCTAATTCAAGAAACTAAAGTCACCACAGTATAACCAATGCTCAAGCGAAAAGTCGTAGGTCAATTCCACCATATGGGAAGGGTAGCAAATCCTAAAATCTCGAAAGCACTACCTCTCAAGGAGGTAAAGGTATTAGTGAAACCCCCAAATACGAATAGAACCCCAGAAATATCTCTGGCGTTGGGAAGGTATTAGAGGGATATCTCTGCAACCGACTTCGCATGACCTCGTGCTTAACTCTGGTGTGAGTGGAGCCTCCCGAGGACACTAATTACACAATGGGTTTCACCACTTCCTATTCAGACACATACATTGAGTTTTATATCCTTGGAGAATTTTACTCACAAAATTGTATTCCAAGGCCCTAAGTCCTACACTTGTTTGTGTACCCTGAAAAATAAAATTGTTTCTAATCAATTTTAATTATTCAACGTTAATTTTAATGGCTTCTTATTACTCAAGAGGTCTAATAGTGAATCTGATGGTATAATGACTAAACATATATATATATATAAACACTGTTAAGTACAAGTCTTTATTTTCAAAGAGATGGTATGCTTCTAAATGTTGCAATGAAGTGCAATCTTTCCTAACATGCCAAAACTAATGTAATGTAAACAAAAGTGAAAATGCTCTGAATAAAATGCAATATATATATATATATATATATATATATATATATAGTATCTTCAATATAATGAAATGAAAATTCAAGGCCTGAATAAACAACTTCTCAAGTAGACTCTACAGCAAGCACAAAGACACAAGCCAAGTAGGACACTAAGAAGTGACTAACCAGACCAGAGTGCAAGGACAACAAATGAGAAAAAATGAAAAGAAATGAGTTCTCCCAAAATATTCACTGATAACGCAACTTCCTATCACTTTGTAGGAACTCAACAGTCAAGACAGGGACCCAAGAAGTCTCATTAACCAGCAAAACTCACCCATCAAACACTAAACTTAGCCAAAAAGACTCAGAAGATAGTGTACGTGATTTTTCAGGGAACAGAAGTGTATGTACACGCCCTAAAGACATACAGCTCTCATATGTACGTGATTGTTAAGGGAAAACCCACATATGTCAAAGAAGACAGTGCATGGGCAATGTTTAGGCCAAGAAACTCAGATACATAGAAAAATAAAGGATTTCAAGAAACAAGTGACACAGAAACTTAGGAAAAAAGAGATAAATAAAGGATAAAAATCACCCAATACCCCAAAATGGATATCTCCCTAGCCGAGTTGCCAATTCTATTATAAGGAAAATCTCTATGGAAAGGGGTAAAACCCAATAGACGGAATGACACCTAGAAATCAATTCTAAACTCAAGTATGCTAGATAAATTGAAATGCTAACAAGAGAAGGATAAAAGCATACCTCGTTTGGATGTCCGAAGAATACCACAGCTAAGCTCATGTCCGAAAACTTGATACCTGTAACTTGTCCTCAACAATCAAGATATACAAGCATATAGAAAGTATATAGAATGTTAGCATATTAAATAGCGTAATCCATTAACATGTATAACAAATATGGCCATGGAAAGTAATACAAATATTTGTGACATGTAATTGGATGAGAAAAGAGTATTTCTATTAATGTAATCAATAGAAGTACATAGGTGATAAACTTCTACAATGGCACATATCAGAACCGAGAAACTAATTTCGTTCAGTTGGGCATTCACCACTTCAATCCTCCACAAAGGCAATCTCACAAGTAGTAGTATAAATTGAGTTTCTCAATCTCAATATAGGAAGATCTTGGGAGGTTGAACACAAGAAGTTCAGAATTTCAAGGACACGGGGATGCAAACTCAACATGAAGTGAAATTTCTCCTGAGTGTCTTTGCTCTCTATGATGAATGTCTTCAAAGCTTGTATATGGCTCAATTTATAGCCTCCAATTGGAATTGAAGGGTCGATTCAGAGTGTTTCCAGTATATGGAAGGTCAAGTATCATGGATCTCATGACATGGCATGGAAACCCAACATATTTTTAATTTTTGAGCACAAAACCCGATGTACACTGGCTATAATGGAGCAACTTGTGTATACACAAGTTGTCTAATTGTGGTCTACGTATATGTGAAAAAATTTGAATTTTTTAATCTGGAATTAGCAAAAAAGGGGAACTTGAGTCTACAAATGGAAATGGAAGGCCATCAAAGAAAGATACATGGAGTGTGGAAAAAATTGATGTAACAACAACCCACAAGGAAATGACATCTTGAAAAATCACTATCATGGCTAAAAAGGTAAATGATGAAGATTTGAAATTCGGATCTTAGAAGTTGCATTGACATATTTCATGAAGGTACTTACAACTCCCAAGAATTTTGAATATATTCAATATGAGATAAGTGTAAATTTCTCAGCCATGATAAAAATAAGATTTCTCAAGAATGTAACCTTAATGAGTGACCTAAAATCAGAAAACTTAAATGATGAAAAGATATTGTTGGAGAAAATATCAAGTCTGAAAATCCATTGAATGGGTAGTGGTGAGATTGAGTATTTGGTCATTCAGTGTATTGGGGAATAAAAATATTGGTTCCCAAGTAATTTTCTGAAAAATATATTAGGAAAATATTTAAATAACCATGTTGTTCAGAATTATCAAAACATGCATCTAGATAGTGTGAATGAATGTCTCTTGTTGTTGTGTATGAGAGAAAACTTGGGTGAGGAAAGCTGCAAGATAATAGATGAAAAACCTCCTTGAAAACTAGTTGAACAAATCATAAGACATGTTCATCTAGTGCCCATAAATTAAAACTAAAAGTGCTAACAGAAAATAACTCAAACAAAATAAAAACCAGCTAATCTCTTTATGCAAGAAGAATCTATGCAAAAAATTCATGTTGGCTGAAAGTGATAGAAGAAAAGAGTGAATGTGTAAAAAACATATATTTTGATAACTCCAAACCCAAGGAAAAATAATCATCTAAGGGGATTACAATAATTTGGAGTGGTTTGAATTTCAAATGGATAGAATTTTAATACTCGGAATTTAAATTCAATGTGTATGGGACAACAAGATTAACACTCATAAGAAATTCCATCAAGAAAAATATTCCAATTAGAATCATATTCCTATGAGGATTGAGTACATTTGAGTGCTTATTTTCATCCCAAGATGAATTAAAATGTATCTTTATTTTAAATTATTTCACTTGTAACATGAAAACATGTTTCTAAAGGATTTGACATGATGATCATGTATAAAATTAGTGATTCAAAAATTACCCAACTCATAGAAAAATTTTGAGGATGATATAAAGTAAATCATCCAATAGTTTTATTCAATGTGTATGGGAAAACAAGATTAACACTCATAAGAAATTCCATCAAGAAAAATATTCCAATTAGAATCATATTCCTATGAGGATTGAGTACATTTGAGTGCTTATTTTCATCCCAAGATGAATTAAAATGTATCTTTATTTTAAATTATTTCACTTGTAACATGAAAACATGTTTCTAAAGGATTTGACATGATGATCATGTATAAAATTAGTGATTCAAAAATTACCCAACTCATAGAAAAATTTTGAGGATGAGATAAAGTAAATTTTCGCCATATCAAAATTAAATTGAACAATCCAATCAAGGGAAAATTAATATGAAAGCCTTTTATTTCTCTCCACCTCTGTTGAGAATTTATTTATTAATCATCCAATAGTAATGAAAAGAGAAGGCAAACATAAAACTAATAAAAATAAAATCTAAACTATGCAAAGGAAAGACACTAGTCTATTCTACCATGCTCCTACTCTACGCTACAATAGCTGAAAAATGAACTATGTAAATTCATAATTCCAATGTATCCATCCAAGTAATCCCAAGCCTGCAAACATATGTTTAAGAGAAAATATCAGTGACGACACTTGGAATAAAAACATACTAAAAGTAGGAAAGATTGAAACATCAAAAACTTTATTCATCATACTAAAAATGTCATAGTGACAATCATATTTCATGGGAAATATATCCAAGTAAGATCTTTCCAACCATGCTTCAATTCTATCATAAAATATACCATTACTACCATAGAATTTATAGAAGGATTCCAATGGAAAGTGGCATACCATATGAGAATTGTGCATATAATT
>JASDQU010104954.1:163944-187354 GCA_032191745.1 Picea mariana
CTCTCTATCTTCCATATTCCTATCACCACCCTCAAGTACTTCAAAAAGGGTTGACCCCATTGAATTTATTTGAAAAGAACAATGGGTGGCTTCCTGCAAAGTTAAAACATTAAAAAGATCAAGATATAAATAGAAATAAGTGGAAGAATTGAAATAATTAAAAGCCTCTCTAGAACAAGAAAAAATTTCAGAAAGTGACTCCCTGAATGGTAGTTCCTCCTGTTTAAAAATGTTGTTGGATGATTGTGAATCGGTGGGATGCATACTAGGAATGGTTTTACACCCAACATGTTCTTCGTCAAGATGGTTTTCCTCATCCAATAAAAAGGTATATTGTTGTGATAAAAGAGGTATGTATTGTATGTTGATTTATTTTCCTGAAGTGAAAATATCAGTGTGGTTGTCTTGCTCCTACACAACATGACGATATGAAATATATTCAAAATCATATTCACAGTTGAAAGAGGGGAGAAAATGAAAAGAATTATCAGAACAAGAAGTCTTAATAAATTATCCATCAACAGTAGGAAAAAATTATTTCTCTATGTCAGTTATATTAGGAGAATTTGTAACAGCAGAACAATTCGAATTAAGTGAAATTAATTTCAAATTATCCATGGGTGAGGTAGAATTCATTTCATGAGTGTCCATATTTTCTTCATTGACAAAGTGATAAACATTTAAAGTTCACTCCATATCTTTCTCTTCCATTCATTTTGATGAAAAATATGAGAAAGGATAATGAGAACATGACATAACCATCGATGTGACCCGAAGTGTCCCATTATCAACAAGAAAATCCTCCTCATGGGAAGCTACAGAAAAAATTGAACTTGAATTTACACAAGAGGCCTCTTTTTCGTCACAAGGAAAAAAAGGAGGATTGTAGTGATGGGAGGATACATATGTTTCTTCCAAAAAATAATTCTCTATCTCATCTACATCCCCCATAGTAAAGAAAGATTAAGACATATGGAGTTCAACTAAAGGATTAGTATTTGCAATATTTTTATTTAAATCCAAATCATCATGTAAAGGAACATTAAAACATGATTTAGATTCTTCGTCTACTGACTCATATGTTTCATTAGTAAGAGAAACTAGGAAGGGAATCAAATCATGGTTAGAGGGCCTATCATCCAAAGGAAACCTATAGAAAAAATGAGCAAATATAATAACAAAATATTCAAGGGATTCATCTTCGTTCTTCTTAAGCTCTAAAATTCCTTCACACAAATTATCATAATCATAATTCTCAAAAGCATGCAAAATCCCACACATAAGTCATTCCCATGTGTGAATAGAGGTGGTCGACAAAGACCTGTACCAACTCTTAACATGGCCTGCAAAAGTGAGAGTGAAAAACCTATAAATAGTATTTCTATTAGTAATATTGTGAGAACCACAAAATTTCCATAATTTTAAAGCATCTTCAGATGCAAAATTTTCACTTTCGCATCAAATTTAAGTTGTGACAAGAAATGTAAAATATTTCTAGGAGGTTTGGGAGGTATAGTACCAGCAAAACACCTCCATAAAGGGATATGGGATGGGGACATTAGTAAATTAAAACAAAAATTAACAAGAATGACTCCATAGGCTCAACTTGTCATCTATCTCTCCTTCTAGCACCATTTCTATTGACGGATTTGAATGGCATGTCAATTAAATGAGGGAAAACACCTAATGGCAGGTCCCAATTAGACCTACTCTCGTTTGGTGTAGCATTTCCTGTGAGTATATGGGTCTCATTGTCACTTAGAATTAAAATAAGAAAAAGGGGAAAGACAACGAATTGTCCCCCAAAGAGTTCTAAATAATCCTAAGGCTAAATTAACAAAAAAAAAAAATATAACTCTAACTAATTCTAATCTTTCCTGGGAGAAAAACTAGAAGAATGAGTATAGTCAAAGGTAATATATAGACAGAAAAAATAGTTCATGACATCCCAGGCATGTTAGCACAATAATATTGCAGAAATCATCTCAATAGTTGAAAAGGAAATCTGAAACATCATCCATGTGCTCATAAGAAATCACAATAGAATAAGGATTTTAGATACTAAGCACAGAAATCGTTCACGTGATCAATACCCAAAAAACTTAAACCACAAATAAAAGTGTAGAATATTCCCACAAGAATTTTCAAATAGTTATGACTTCAAAATGCCTCTTTCTCTTTATTACTCATAGATAATAGTGCCATCTTTTCTTACAAAGGGAAAAAGTCTGTCTCTCTGCTATAAGTTCTTTTTTATAAGACAAGAGAGAGACTCTTCAATTTTGATGATTGTTCATTTCATTTTCCTTCTATTTCTTTTCTCACATTTTGAAAATGGACATGTGAGAATTACAAAGAGAATATGAACAGAATTAAGAGTGATTATATTCACCCTAAGGTATTTTACAAATGATATCCATTAAAAAACAATCATTGACTCGATCCATTGGCATTATCTTTGGTTTCCCAAAATATATTAGGGGTTTCTAGCTTTGGCCTACTAAATAATATCATTTCTTCTTCCTATCCTCTATCTCATGTTTCCATTGAGCTATTTCTGGCCCAATTTTGTTTCTCATAGCTTCAGATATAACAATTTGAAGTATGCATAGTTGGTTCTTCGATTAGATTCGAGTTCCTTTTGTGTTTTGCATTTTTGTACCTTTTCTACTCTCAATCTACTATCACTTACTATGCTAGCCTATTTTTCTCTCCTCTATATTTCCATCGAGCCCTCATGGGGCTAATTTCGTCACCCGTACCTCCAGATATGATTGTTTGAATTTAGTATGGCCAATTGCCCCCCCAAATTCGTGTTATATTGTTTTTCGCATTTTATGATTTATTTTTTCAGTTGCTAATCCTGGAAACCTATACCACTGTGTTCCTATATCTAATACCTTTCCAACAAGGTATCACGGTCCTCATTCTAACACCTGTAGAAAATGTTGTGGTTGTTTAAAAATCATCACTCAGTAGCCATTGATCAAGCCTGTTGGTTAATATTGACCATTGATTCTTGAGCCTGCAAAAGAAAAACTCCACCTGCATAAGAGATCCACAATTAGAGTGAAAAATCTACAAGCTAGGGTTTAACAGTCACAGTCTCAACAAAGTACAGAATGGTTACCAAAGGGGGTGGGAATGGCACCCCATCATACAAGTAGGTAGTGGTGGATAGGGGGAAAGGCCCATGGGGCATTGGTTTCAAAGAATCATTGACGAGCACCTCGAGATTAGGATAGGAAAAGAACCATGAGAGAAACTAGGAAAAAAGGGATCGTGTGGGGGAGGAAACAAGAGAAACCCATAAGGTTGTGCAGTAACTAGGGAACCCCAATGGGGCAGATGGGTGAAACCCATGCAAACCTAAAAAAAAAATGATACCCAGGGTTATAATGGAAGACCCACAACCACAACGCTATCGGGACCAGATGAAGACTCATGCACTAATATGCAAGTTCATGGGGTTGTGGCCCACAGAAAGAATGCTACGCAACTAGATAAAATATCAATGGAAGCCAAGTGGAGAAGTGGAACTCCACCTAGGTTCGAAAGGATTCTTCACAGTAGTCTTCATGAACCTTGAGGACAGGGATAAAGTCTTTGAGGGGGTTCCATATTTCCATGCCTCAGCAGGGTTGTACATGCGGTCATGGAAGGAAAACTTCTCCCCAGAGAAAGAAACCTTTAAAAATGTCCCATTTTGGCTGAGGTTTTACTCCCTACCACTAGACTACTGGTTGTCATCCACCTTTGAAGCAATTGGAAACAAACTTGGAAAATATGTTAAGACATCGGAAGCAACCCTAAAAGGAATATATACATCCTATGCAAGGATATGGATAGAGATGGATGTGTCGGGGGCACTCCCGGAATCTATAAGCCTGGAATTCAGGGATGAGGAATGGATACAAAGCATTGATTACGACCAGATCCCATTTAGATCCAAATGATGCCATGAACTTGGACACTTAATCAGATAATTTCTGCTCAATAAAAAACAAGAAATGGAAAACACCAAAGCACAGCAAGATGAGGGTGGGTTTGTAAAACTGAACCACAGAAACAGAGAAAACAAGAAACCAAGCAAAGCCCCAATAGAGAGCAACCCGGAAGCCAGGACTAGACCAAAAGGACAGGACAAGGATAACCAAGGGAAGAAGGAGGAAAGGAAAAGACAAAATATAGAGTATCTATGGAACAATCAACTCAGGAGAACATTGATATTATAGGAAATAAGAGAGAACATGGAGGTAGCACAAGCCTTATGGAAGGAGGAATCGAAGACGCCAATACCCCAATGCAGGAGGCAGACGAAGATTCAGAGATGACACCAAGCTAGGTAGGCACGAAAGATCCAGATCTCAAAGACATTATGGAAATGGAAGGCATAGATATCCTAAACATCCTGGAGCAATGGAAAAAGCAGGGAGTAGACAATGTGCCAGCGAAGCAACTAGATCATATCCAATACCTTTTCCTTATAAGGGAGGAAGAAAAATATATAGGGATCAAGCGTATGCATGGCGAGATAGGACACCTAGGAATCAAAGTATGCGATGGAAACCCACAACATTCACCCAAGAAGACGAGGTGGAAGAAAGGTAGGAAATCAAATAGTGTAGCCCTACAAGAACTAGGAGCCCTGCTGATAAATTATGGTAAGATCAGAAAACTCTTTCCCAACTCCCCCCCACATGTTTAAATGAAGATTATCACATGGAATACAAGAGGCCTAAACATCCCACAAAACAAAAGAATACTTAAAAATAGACTGAGGAAGGATTAACCTGACCTCTATTTCATTCAAGAGACAAAATGAACTATAGACAGAATGGAAGGAATCAGTAAAAAACAATGGAGCAAGTATCAGATGTTGGTTGTCGAAGGCCAACAGACAGCAGGCGGTATACTCACCTTATGGAACCCACAATCACAGAACCTACTAGTAGCTAAAGCTATGAGACACACACTCTTGGTTAACATGCAAATTATAGGTAACACTAAGGTGATTCTATGCACCAATGTGTATGGTCCCCATAGGTTGGAGGACAAAAGGAGAATGCTCGTAGACCTATAAAATATAAAGGGCAGATCCTGCAACCTCCATCGGATCTTGGCAGGGGATTTCAACATAATCATGACACTTGCAGAGAAAAAAGGAGGCACCAGAAGACTAGACAGAGATGCGAAGGAATTCTTAGCTTTCATTGATGCAATGGAGATGGTAGACATCTGAACCAGCAATGGTCATTTCAACTGGAATAAAAAACGAAGTAATCACTACCAAGTAGCTACAAAGCTAGATAGATTCCTGGTGTCGAAATCCATCATTTTGCGGGGACTAGCTTTAGATTGCAGCATCCTTCAATGGGGGGTTCGGACCATTGGTCAGTCCAATTGGAAGCAAACTTCAAAACCACTCCGAAGAACAAACCTTTTCGATTTGAGAAATTTTGGATCGAACATCCCACCTTCAAGGAGCACATAAACCAATGGTGGTGGGAGGAATTACTGGATCAAGGGACAAGGATGTTCAAACTTTATAAGAGACTCAAGTACATCAAACACAAACTCAAAGAGTGGAACAAGAAAATCTTTGGGAACATAAACCAAGAGAAAAACAATATCGAGGATAGAATGAGGATACTCCAGGAACTCTGCATAGACGAAGGTTACACAGAGGATCGGAAAAGAGAAGAGATCCAAATGACCCAGGAATGGGAAGCAAGATGCCAACAGGAAGAAAATCTCTAGCGCCAAAAGTACAGAATCAGGTGGCTAAAGGAAGGGGAGTGAAATACCAAGTTCTTTCATATAACCACCATTTTAAGAAGAACCCACAACAAAATCCTAAAAATTAGGGATCAGGATGGGATCGAAAGAGAATCCCATAAGGAAATTGAAAATGCATTGGTCAATCACTTCCAGTGGATAGCCCAGTAACCCAACCAAGAAAAAATTGAGGCCATACAAAGGATAACCCAGCACATCCCCAGGCTAGTCACATAGGAACAAAATATCAATCTAAACAAACCCATAACAAAGGAGGAAATCGACCAAGTGGTCCAGGAGATGTCCAATGGAAAGACCCCAGGCCAAGATGGCTTCACAGTGGAATTTTTCAAATCCTGCTAGGAAGTGGTTAAATATGATTTCTATGGGGTGGTGGAAGACTCCATATGTTTGGCCTCCATCTTGAAAGTGTTAAATGCCACAATGATCACTCTAATCCCAAAAGAAAATGAATCAAGAACCCAAGATCGCTACAGGTCAATAGCTTTATGCAATGTTGTTTACAAGATAATCTCCAAAGTAATAGCCAATAGACTGAAACCACTCCTACCCACACCGATTTCACAGGAGCAGGTGGGTTTCGTAGAAGGAAGACAAATACTATAGAACATCATCCATGCCCATGAACTTATACACACACTAAAAATCCAAAGGAGAGGGGGAATGATAATCCAACTTGACCTGGTGAAGACTTACGACAAGATTAGTTGGAACTATATGGCCAAAACACTGGAAGCCTTTGGATTTAAACAACACTAGATCAACTGGATTGTAAATCTACTCTCAATGACAAGCTACTCGCTCTTAATTAATGGAGCCCTGGAAAAACCCTTCTGGCCCTCATGAGGCATCAGACAAGGAGACCCTATATCCCCCTTCATGCTCATTCTGATGATGTAAGGGCTCAGCAGAATCATAAAAAGTGAAACTGAAGTAGGGGAACTAAAAGGAATCAAACCCTTTCAAGATTGTCCAACCTCCACACACCAATAGTTCATTGATGACACCCTTCTCCATGGCACACCCACGGTCAAGTAAGAAAAAACCTATAAAAGAATATTAGAAGACTTTGTGTAAGCCTCAGGGGTAGAGATCAACCACTCCAAATCCATGATCTATTTCTTCAACACTAATCCTGCAATCCAAAGAAACCTAGCCAACATTTTGGGGTTTGAACGCAAAACTCTCCCAACGAAATACTTGGGAATCCCCCTGACGAAAAGAGCTTGAAAAATAGCAACATGGGAATGAGTGATCAACAAATTGTAGGAGAGGGTAAAAAATTGGACTTACAAAGCTCTCAACCTAGCAGGGAGGCTTATCCTCACCAAAGCAATCCTACAAGCAATTCTGGTGTATATGATGTCAATGTTCCCTCCTCCCAAAGGAATTCTTCAAAATATAAGAGCCATTCAAAGAGATTTCCTATGGAGAGGTGTTGAAAGTAAAAAGAAATGGGCCCTGATAGCCTGGGAGAAGGTTTTTCAACCAAAATGCAAAGGTGGGCTATGGTTACAAGACCCACAAGTAACCAATGAAGCCTACGGAGCAAAACTCTGGTGGAGATGGGTCAAGGACAAATTAGTACCATGGGAAAACCTCTCGAAGGCCAAGTATGCCCTGAACATCAATGATCAAACCGAATTTGACTCATGGGTATAAGGGAGGGATCAACCATATGGAATCTCACATGGCGCAACAAGACCTAGATTCATAAACACAGCTTTTGGGAAGTCAAAAATGGTCAAACTGCCAGATTTTGGGAGGATGTGTGGCAACAGGAACCCAGAATGGAAAATCCGGAGAGGGAGGAGCTCCAATAGGAAATGATTGTGCAAGGAAAAACAACAATCCATCACTACTAGAAGCCAATAAATGATAGAGACAACTGGAGGACCAGGGACAAACTCGATCCACAAAATAGAGACTGTATCGCAACTCTAGCGAAAGAGGTGGAAGAGGAATCGGGGAAAAGGAAAATTGCAATCTCAGAGGAAGAGGACCAATTAAGGTGGGGCAAGGAAAATGGTGGGAAATTCAATTTAAAATCAGCATGGTTTTACATCGCAGACCGGGTTCAAGAGGACCCAGCACAATAGTGGGGAAAGATCTGGAGTATACCACAATGGCCAAAAATCAAAATGTTCAACTGGTTAGTTCTCCACAACTGAATTCTAACCTAGGAAAACCTCAAGAAAATGGGTTACATAGGTCCTTCTCGTTTCCACCTCTGTAAATCTAAGGAGGGAACAACCAATCACCTCCTCGATGAGTGCAGTTACATAGCAGAGCTATGGGATTGGGCAGCAGGCATCTACCGCCAGTCCAATAGAGTTCAGGGCAACATCAGCACAACCATCAACAATTGGAATGAGAGCTACAGTGAAAATGAAAAGTTGAATCTTTGTTGGAACCTAATGTTGGGGATGATCATCTGGGCAATATGGAAGGAAAGGAATTGGCGCATCTTTAGGAATGAAAGCCTACCAGAGGGAAATCTCAAGGATGCAGTTATCTCACAAATATGAGAAGCAGTGCAGAGCCGCAACTACAAGAAGGAAACAACACAACTCACAGATCAGGACTCCCGCATCCTGAATTTATTTCACCTAAAAGACGGGCGCAACAACACAACGGTAGGGTGGGATCCACAACTCCAACTAGGAGAACACAACTAGACCCCCCCTCTGTTAGGGTTCCTCAAATTAAATTTTGACGGGGCGACAAAAGGAAACCCAGGAGTGGTAGGGATGGGAGGGGTGATCAGAGACAGTGATGGTAACGTCATCTGGATGTATGTTGGGAGTATGGGGAACTCAACCAAAAATGCAGCGAAATTCGGAGCCCTAGAGCTTGTCCTTGAAATACTAAGGCGTGAAAGGATGAAAAACACTATCGTGGAGGGTGACTGTTGGCCCTTGACCAAGTTTTGGGGAGATTCTTGGTCATATTGACCTATTTTGGGACTTCGACAGCCTGTCGAAGGGGGAGCACAAGACGAAGTGGAGATCAAGGGATCTTGGCCCACTTTTGGGTCCTTTTTGGGTTTTTGGGATGATGTAACGGGAATGGGATGTCGACCCATGGGTTTACCCATGTTGAGGCCTATTTTGTATGTATAAATAGAAGTATAAGCACTGTAAGAAGTAGTCGAATAGTGCATCTATGTGATGTGAATGTATGATAAGTACAAGTAGAATCTTCAAGTGCTTTGTGCATGACTATAAGAGACTTGCAGAGTTAAGTGCAGGTCCTTGTAACAGATTGTGGAAGGCTTTGTGTTGTAACGCAAGGAAGAAGGATCTAGCGATCTACGCAGATCTTTTGTCCTATGAATAGTAGGGTTTTGATGGCTCTATTCTTATAACCAATTAACTGAAGATAATAAAGAAGAATAGTTGGTGGACGTAGCCCTAGGGTGGGGGTGAACCATGTAAACACTGTGTTGTCTTGCTTTGTGCTTGTCTGGACGTGTTTATGTCTTCTTTTGCTAAGTTCTTAGAGATTATTAGATAGATACACTTATGCTTAGTGCCAATGATGTATAAGAGTGTTAGATATGATCTATATGAATGTGTTGAGTGCTTGATCTTCTAGATCTGACCTATCTATTGATGTTAAGTGCTTAAGTACATTATATCAGTGTGAATGTTGTGAAGCCCTATTTTATCAGTGAAGTGATTATTGATTGTATATCTTTATTAAGTATTATAATCATGAATCTGTGTCCCAGCTAAGGTTGCAGATACCTGAGTCTTGCAACCACCCCTGCCTCTACTTCAGGTGAGACTTCATCTGTTTCGTAGGTGTTGTCAAAAGGGCCGGTAGATAGGGATTTGTTGGTGCATTGTTGTAGTGTTGAACCCTAGGTCTTCCCCTGTGCCAACAAATGTTTCTATTGTTGGGAAATGAAACTGTGATTGTTGGGAACTGAGAAAGAAGAAGCTTTGTGCAAAGATCCATCCTAAAACTGAGAAATCTGTGTGCGTAGATCTGTGCCCTAGTGTGCAGTATTCTACTTGACTTATAAATCTCTGTTCTAAAAGAAAGAAGCTGTATCTAAAGAAAAGAGGTCGGATCTAAAGAAAATAAGCAAGATCTGAAAGCTTTGTGCTCTAAGAAAGGAAAAAGTGATAATTTCTGAGTAAAAGAGGTAAGATCTGCAAGCTCTATGCTGTGATAAAGGTAAGAATAGTTAAAAATTTTAGATCTGGAAGCTTTGTGCTCTGTAGAAGTAAGATAAGTGGAAATTTTTGTTTCTAGAGTAGGGATCTAGGTATGTTTAATAGAGTCTGTCCTAGATTGAAAACTAAGGTATTAATAGATGAAAGAAGATTTGATATGAGTAGATCTGATAAGAATAGTGAAAGATATGTTATACCACTGCATAGAAAGAATGTTTGGACTAACAAATGGATGTAGGATCCTAGAAATAATTTATTGCAGGTTAGCTCCTATGATCCTAATGCGTAGTACAGGAGAAGTTGGGGATCATTTAAAAGAAAGAGAGGATTAAACCTCTGTTACAACTACATAAAACCGGGACACCTTGCTAAGGCATGCCCTGGGAGAAGATCTGGTTTTCTTTGTTTCAAAGATATGGACCATGAAGTGTTGGATTTCCCTAGAATGATTGCTAATATTGAATGTATGAACATAAGACAAGAAAACCCTAAGGTAGATCTAGAAACTAAGGCTATAGCAGAACCCTAGAAAGAATCAGAGAAAGCATTGCTACATATGAAAGAAACCTTGAATGATCACCAACATGTTAGATTATTAGAGATCTTTAAAGACAAGGACTGCCTTGAAGAAAGAATAAGAGACTTTGACATTGACTGTGTTCTAGACGAGGAAACACAGGTGAATATCATGACAGAGAGAACTTGGGAAGCTATAGGAAGGCCTGTTATGATTCCTTCATTAGGAGGAATAGGGTTATTTAGAGGAAAATTGGTAAACCTATGTGGAAACCTCACTTAGATATCTATGAATGCCAAAGGAACTTCGACAGAAGAAGATTTTGAGATTATTCAATTTTTTGAGGACCACGCCCCGTTTACCATGTTACTAGGGAAACCTTGGATTGAAAGAGATCAAGCCAGACAAAAAGAAGAAGAAGAAGTTTTGGAGCAAAAGAGACAAGAGTTAAAATATTTCATGACTAGAAGGATCGCATACTTGATTGAAGAACGGGAGAATAGGTCGAAGCTATTTAACACTAGAGACCCAAATGTCAAAGCTGCAAGAACATTAGAAGACTTGCAGAAGACTAAGGTACCTATCTCGGATAAAGAAGAGGTGTTAATCCCAAATCCTAGGAAAGAATATCAACAACACGTAGTGACTATGACCAAAGACGATAAGAATCGGAATGGAAAAAGGACTACCAAGACGAAGCTCACTGGGAGGAAGGATAGAAATCTAAGTAAGAAGAGAGATAAGTTTGAAAAGTTACAGAAGGTTCCAGAGGGAACTTCACAGACAGAAAATTTGCATAATGGAAGCTTCATCGGGATATCAGAACAGTGACACATGGCACTTCACCATTGTGAGGCAATATAGCCGTTGGCACCGATATATCCATTCGACTGCCGCTCCAAATGGGTCAGAAAACATTAATAGCTCAACACTAGACTGTTGGACCACGCCATAATGGACAGAACAAGAGTTAATGAGGCTTCATACCCGTTACAAGAGAACCATTGTCAAGTTGCCTATTTATCCCATCGCGCCATGCACGGAGAACACTTTTTCTAACTAAGAATTTCAGCCCACAGACTAAGTGAACTATATACAGTGATCATTTCCCTCTTTTTGTTTATTATAGTGTAGTATTTGAGTTAATTGTGAACCCAATATTATTAATCTCGAGCGTGTATGTCCGATGAGCTCATTGCAGTTGAAGAATCAGTAACAGAAGTACTCCTCAAATTGATGACTGAAAGAGTATGTCAGAGATAGGATTGTCTACCGGTCTACAAGCATCATCAATGAGAGGACTGTCAGCCTCTCCGTCCATTGTTCGAGATGGACCATCATGGCCTGCAGATGAGAAACAAACCAAGCATAGAGACGATCTCGCGAATTCTAAGTTGATTCCGAGCATTTTACCTGCCTATCTACCACCTCTGAGCATTGCAATAAATTGAGACAGTGTGAATAGAGACTTTGAGTATGAATTGGTCACTACGTACCTCCCGAAGGGGATACACACATATCAAGAAAATATAGCAGCATTGAAGTTTAGTGACTTCAACCTCAGCGACAGGAAGATCTACAGCATGCTCGCCCCACATAAGTACATGACCAGGACAAAAGGAAAGAATTCAAAAATAATCCCTCAGTCATGGATGCATAACCTCACACAGTCCACACTGCTCAATGTCATGAAGATTTCTCACTTTGGAAGACACCAAGAAGTGAATGCATGCATCGAGATGTTGATGTCCTGTTACCATGGTGGATACTTGTGGTTAAACCATCATATCACAGTGGATCTGACATTGATCAATCAGATCACAGGGATGAGTATGCAAGGCCCTGACCCATGGGATTTCTACCTCGGAAAAACAATGGATCACTCTCTAGCACAAAGGATCAAGGACACCTACGAAGATGTCGAAAAGGGAACACGAGGCTACAAGGTAGCTTCTATCCAAAGTGGAGCAGTGCACCTAGCCTGTCAATTGATCGCTGGAAAGTTAGTCTACAAGAACCAACCCACCCAAGTCACTGGTTTTGTAGTCAACCTCGTAGGGAAGTGCGCAGAGGGCCTACAAATGAATTGGGCAAAGTACCTCATGAACCAGTTGGAACTAGACTGCATGGAAGTGCAAGATCAAGGATATGAGTTCCACTTCAGTTGGATTTTAATCCTGATTGCTTTCATCACATGGGAGATGTCGTAAGGTGAGACCTTCCCAGACATCAAGCCCTTTGAACCTCTGGTCGCGAAGTTTAGTACACTATGGTATTCTAGTGACATGAACAAGCAATGGTAGTCAAATGTCGTATTCCACACATATTACAATAAAATGAAGTTAGCTTTTCATTCTGAGCCTCGCATCATGCCAAATACTCTCCACAGGTTTTGGCCTTTAATGAAATTCAACGCAGACCACCATTTCATTTATATTACAGCATGCGCTAATGAGCAGAAGCAACAAATTCAATCTTACTATAAGCTAGCAGAGGAGGAATTAGAAGAAATCACCAAGGACTGGTCGGCGAACCTCCTCATTCTAGCAGACCCTGCGGAGATATCCTATATAGACAGCCTAGAAACTGCGTTGGATACACCCAAACCTAGTAAGATAAAGAAGACTGAAGAGGTCCATGATTTAGACAACGCATCCATGAAGAACGCTTCCATATCAGCAGAGAAAGGAGGAGATGGTGGAGAGATAGATGGCGCAGAAGTTGAACAGAAGAAAGGTGAGGTTACACCGCCTAGAGACGAGGAGGATCCCTTGAAGAAAAGGAAGGTTTCCCTGCCGAAACCTTCCTCCCAGAAGAAAGTGAAAGAAACCATGACCAAAATGCAGACCATCCTCACCTCTAAAAAAATTGATTTCATCATAGCAGCCCTGAATGATGCTTCACTGGAGATAGCAGAGAAGCAAGAAGCTAAGAAGGAGGAGGTGTTCAATTGAATTAAGGATGAGCTCCAAGGAGTACAACAATCACTACAATCCAGTCGCACATTCTCCACTGCGTCTCTATCAGCAGGAACATCAGAACTAGGAGATGAGCTAGCTCAACTCCACCACATCATTGATATAGTCGAAGCTCACCTTCAACGAGCTCATGAAGAAATAGTGCAAGCTACCTAGGCTTTGGCACCAGTACAGGGAGACCTTGTAGAACAAAGCAGTACTATAGAATGGGAAAATCTTTCTCTGAAAGCAAAGTGGGATGAATAAAAAGCACAAATGCAGCAAATCAAGGAACAGTTTCTCGTAGAGCAACTCAAAGTAAAGGAAATGGTTCACAGAGCACTTCACTCAGTGACAGTCGTAGAAGTAAAGACCAAACAACGAGTTCCACAGTAGGTGGCACAACTCAAAGAAGTAATCCAGCAATGCATAACATACTTGGAGCTCCACTCTGTGCCCGAGACCCCTCAATATATAAGAGATCAAAGGGAAGCAACTGGCTGCAACGCAGATGACAGACTAAAATCTCTTGCCTTGGAGTGCAAGCAACTAAGTAACCGCAATGCCCAAACATATGAGAACCTCACCGAGAATCCAGAGTTATAGGCATTACAGGCATTAGCACGCAGACACACTACAGGCACAGCTGAAGGCCTTATCGGCCATGGAAAGAATGAAGCGGTCTTAGGAGAAACGCACCACCCAGCAGCAGATCCATATGATTCAAAGCAGATTGATAGAAGTTACTCAATGGCTTCAACCAGTTCAAGATAAGGAATACCAATTATTCACAGAGGTTGAAAGTCGAGGAGAGGATCTAGAACAGGTTGTCATCACAGAAGAACAACGCCTAGAAGGGCCCGTGAATGATGCAGTGATCCAGGAGTTCACCGAGCAAGAGGTCGTTGCATAGCAGCAGGTCAAAGCAGCTCGAGCTAAGCTTGAGGCCTTCAAAGAAGAACTGGTCAAATCATAGTGACTAGGGACGAGTCACGGGTGAGTGTTGGGGGCCTGTTGGCCCTTGACCAAGTTTTGGGGAGATTTTGGTCATATTGACCTATTTTGGGACTTCGATAACCTGTCAAAGGAGGAGCACAAGACAAAGTGGAGATCAAGGGATATCAGCCCACTTTTGGGTCATTTTTGAGTTTTTGGGATTAGGTAATGGGAATGGGATGTCATCCCATGGGTTTACCCATGTTTAGGCCTATTTTGTATGTATAAATAGAAGGATAGGCAATGTAAGAAGTAGTTGAATAGTGCATATATGTGATGTGAATGTATAATAAGTGCAAGTAGAATCTACAAGTGCTTTGTGCATGACTGTAAGAGACTTGCAGAGCTAAGTGCAAGTCCTTGTAACAGATTGTGGAAGGATTTGTGTTGTAACACAAGGAAGAAGGATCTAGCAAGCTACGCAGGTCTTCTATCCTATGCAGAGTAGGGTTTTGATGGCTCTGTGCTTGTAACCGATTGACTGAAGATAATAAAGAAGAAGAGTTGGTGGATGTAGCCCCAGGGTGGGGGTGAATCACGTAAACACTATGTTGTCTTGCTTTGTGTTTGTATGGACGTGTTTATATGTTCTTTTTCTTAGTTCTTAGAGATGATTAGATAGATACGCTTATGCTTAGTGCTAATGATATATAAGAATGTTAGATCTGATCTATATGAATGTGTTGAGTGCTTAATCTACTAGATCTGACCTATCTATTGATGCTAAGTGCTTAAGTATGTTATATCAGTGTGAATGTTGTGAAGCCCTGTTTTATCAGAGAAGTGATTATTGATTGTATATTGAGGAACTGACGGTGCTAAGTGATTTATTAAGTATTATAATCATGGATCTGTGTCCCAACTAAGGTTGTAGACACCTGAGTCTTGCAACCACCCCTGCCTCTACCTCGAGTGAGACTTCATTTGCTTCGCAAGTGTTGCCGAAAGGGTCGGTATTTAGGGATTTGTTGGTGCATTGTTGTAGCATTGAACCCTGGGTCTGCCCCTGTGCCAACAGTGACTCCACCCTGGTCATCAATACGACAAAGAGACTCTAGAACGACACTAGAGTGGGCAAGGTTCAGAGGCACTAGTGCCTGAATCTCTCCCTACAGAAAATCCAGGAGAATCTAAAAAATCTAAACACAGTGGAGTTCCATTGGGTCCGCAGGTCAGCGAATGGCCTAGGGGACAGACTAGACAATGAGGGGGTTGGTAGGGAAGGTTCAGAATTGGACACTACCTAGATCAACCTCTCGAATGACCAACTCAGAACAGACTGCATCCACTTAGCAACAAAAGACCATGAAGGTAGGTTAAGCAAGGAAGGTCACATCGAGAAGGGCAATGCAAGACCTGGCGGTAGGCAAGCAGGACCCAGGAAAGAAATGATTGTCGGACACTTGATCACCAATGATCATATAGGATTATCATAAACAGTCAGCGGGGGTATGGCAGCAATACCCTTGCGAAAGAAAGAATTGCAGGGAAAACACGAGGGAAAGTACAGATGGAAAACTGCATGCAACAAGTGATGTAAGGCATGAGGGAGTGACCTGGTTCAGAATCGATCCTCTAGGCCAAAGTACAGGTATGAAGAGAAGCACAGTAGGATCTCAAGTGAGAAAGGGCAGGGATCCACACAGGGATAAAGGTTGAGTCATCATGATCATACAAGCCGCCACCAAGAAAAAGGACGGGAGGGATCACCACTACGGACAAGCCATGATTGGAAGGAAAAGATCGCAGCTGGAAAATATCAATAAGAGGAAAGACAGCAGGAATAGCCGCAAACAGAAGGAGCGTGATTTCAAGGGCTACCATAGATACAAGGACAGGAAAAGGAAGAATCCCAGTGAAGTGAGGTACATGCTGAGTAACCAGGAAAGGAGTTGTGACAGAACAAATGGGATGGTGAGAATAGAGTGCACGCATAGGAAGAGGAATCCCCTTGGAAAGGAAGTACTGAATATTCCACAACGGGTGTCAAGAATGGAGCAGGGGGCAAAATATGCGGAGGGCACCTTCTAGACTCTGCTAGCGCCAAAATGAAAAGCAGTCATCACCCGCTAGGAAAAGAAAATCAAAGAAAAATGCAAAGGAAAATATTGGGATGCAATGGCACAAGAAGCGGACTGGGTAACTAATCTGGGGGCCATGCAGCCTAGGGAAACCCTCTACCATAAAATAGTGGAGATGGTGTGGCTAACTAAGATGATGATCGGAAAAGTGAGTTCGGAAATGGAAGAAGCCAAACGGGACGATAACTCGGATAACAAGAAAATGTTGGACAAAATCATGAGTCGTCTCACTAGCCTAGAAACTATTACCAAACTGTTAGTTGAGGTCAAGAAGGATCAGAAATCCAAGATGGAGCGGTTGGATGCTCAATTTCACCTCTACATGCGTTATGTCCAGCACATGGACATCACACCAATCGATGGACATGGTGTGTCATCCCACATCAGGAAGACTCGCACAGTCTCCCAAAAGGAGAATAACAAGGACCGAGTGGATGACAGGAAGAAACACCTCGTTGTCCTGGACGAGTAAATGGTTAGTTGTCTAGTTAGTTCAGCCACTAGCCTCATGGGCCTAGTGCATAGTCTCTACGTCTGTGATTTTTGTTTATGTCTATGTTGCTTTTCCTTTTCAAACTAGTTATGGTGGGACTGGCCTGGTTTCCCCTGGTGGCAAACCAGTCCCACCCCTCGTATATATCAGTAAGTGCAACTCAGGAACCCCTAGTCTGGCTTCCTACTAGGCAGGCCAAGAGGCCCCCCTTTTTTGTATCATAATATATTTTGCAGTAATACAGCTTTCTACACTCACTTAAAAAAAAAAAAAAAAGATCCACACTTAGCAACAAAATGGATTATCCCTTATGGATAGTTGGAATAGAACCTGGGTGGCAATGGGACCCATGGCTTGTAGTATAGTTTTCTCTAACTTTCCCTTTTATTTTTTTATTTTTTAAACATGAGGAAAATAATTGAAAATAATATAAAATCAAAAAATAAAATAAAAATAACAAAATTATTTGCATTATTTTACATTTATTTACAAGTATTAACAAAAATTAACAAAGACTAATTACCTTAATCTCATGTAAAAAATTAAAGAAAATTAAACTATTTACCCCCATTAACGAAAAATAAAAAACTACCAAGGTTAAAACCAACAAAATAATAACAATTATCCTACCACCCACTGGATTTGAACCCATGACCTTTAATGAAGAAACATGTGTTTTTAACCATTAGATCAATTCATGTTGTTGTTTTTAACAATTAGGCCAATTCATATTGCTTGTTTAATTATTCTACAAGAAACTATTAATACATAAAAATAATAAATTAAATTAAACAATAATAATAATAATAAATCAATAAAATAAATAAAATTAAAAAACAAAATATTAAAATAATAATAAATCAAATAAAAAACGACAAAAAAATCAAATAATAAATAATAATAATAAAAACAATATAATATAGCACCCCCTCTCTCCACGATTTATGGTCACTCCAATGAGCTTACCCCGATGGGCTATGGGAATGAGCTCATCACTCCTCACACTCCATACCCGACGAGCTAACCCTTACGATCTCTCATGGTCCAATGGCATGTGTTAATTAAAATTTTATTTTATATGTATTTTTTTTGGTGGTTTTATTTTTGTTTTTTATTTTTTATTATTATTTTTTTATTAAAACATTAGATTGTGCTTTCTTTTTTCACGTTTTTTTATCATTATTACATTAATATTCCCATAAAATATAATATTTTTATATATTATAGGGAGGCTAGAAAATAGCACTTTAGAACATGTTTATCATAAATCCCTATATTATAGGGAGGCTTAGAAAATAACTCCTAGAGAACATGTTTAGGTGGGAAAGGGGAAAATAATAAAGGTAAACTATATATAATTTAGGTTTTTTTAAAAAATAAAAAAAAGTGAAAAGTGAAAATAAAAATCTAAAAATTAAATCAAAATTAGCAATTTTATTTGTTTTTCATTTTATTTTATTTATTTATTTATTTGAAGGAAAATATGTACATGTTAATTAGGTTAGTTTATCAAACATGTATAGTTAACAAAAATAATTAAAATTACAATAAAAACACATTTAAATAAAATACATAAAAGACAAATATTTACAAAATAACATAATAAAATTAAATTAAATTAAAATAACATAAAATATATATATACAAAATTAAAATAAAATATTTATAAAAAATATTTACAAAAATTAATAAAATAAAATAATTACAAATTAGGAAAAATTAGAGTAATTTAGACAAGTCGAGGTTCCATGCCTCCCTAGGTTCCACTAATCAGGGTTCTGCACCTAGGGGCTAAAATTTAGAAAAAGGCGTATAGGATAGGATTCATGAAACTGGATGTTATGGAGAGGAGCGAGGATTGATGCGATCGATGATGTGGTGATTCGAATGAAACAAAATAGGCTAGTCCACTCAATATGTGTGTCTCAGAGGGAGGACAAGCTCAGATCGCAAGGAGCGGTAGCACCACCAAGTCTAGGAAAAGGTACTTATGTCGGACACTATGGATGAATGCGACAGATAACTAACAAGCACCAAGCGATAGCTCGACAAGAACTCATAATCAAGAGTAGAAACGGGATTTGGTGAAAGGCAAGACCAAGAGAGGGCCTGGTATAAACCAATATGAAGAGGTTCGAGGACAGGCTTGCGAGAAACGTGGGTCCAACATCTTTTGGGGGATTCGGACCTATAGACAACTAAAAGCAAAGGTAATATGCTTCCCAACAAGGAGAAGCTATGGCAAGAATCAAGGTCAAGGTTGTGGATGAGGGTTAAGAGATTCCCCCACATGCTTCTCAAGGCTAGAGCGGTCATGCGAATGAAGTATCTCTGCAAACCTGCTCATGCATAACAACAAGAATGATATCATCCATGCGACCAAAAGAAGATTTTCAATACACAAAGAGTGTATTCCCAGCCTTTAATTCAATTTAGAAAAGAGAGTTAGGTTTATTCAACAATAACATGGTGGCTATAGATGAGTGTCCTAACACTACATGTGTCAAGTCTCAACTCAAAAGAAGGATCATCCAGTATGTGATTTATACTTAGAGTTAGAAACAAGTGAGTATAATTTGCATGGTAAATCATAAAGATGAAAACATGAAGCACAAACATGCCAGCGAAAAGATGCATAGTTTTATTTAGCCAATCAGGACATACAATAGAACAAACCATGTAGCCACATCAGATCACCAGACACCTAGAAATCAACAAATGGTCAGAAGATGACATGTCAATTCTATCACACAAATTTCAATGAAACATCATAGGTCAATAAGCATCACAAAGAAAATTGAAATCAGCAAATCGAAAGGAAAAATCAGCACCCATTAAAGGCAATCATCAATCAAGATAAAACCCCCAACTCCCTCAATGTAGGTGAAGAAATAGCATTAAGCTCTAGCAGTAGAGGATTACACAATAGGATCAAAATTTTAGTAGGGGGGGCTTTCGTTTTTCTTGTAAAATTAAAAGTAAAGGGGGGGGGGGGTTCAGCCACAACAGAGAGTAAACTCTCCAAGGACACAAAAATGAAACTTAGGAGTCATTAAAAAGTGATAAATCCATTCTTCCAACCAGTGTGTTGGGATCCTCCTCTAACATGGGAGTTAAGAAAGAGGTCACATCAGGGAAATTAGGGAGATTGCCCCTCTCTTCTTGTTTTGGTGTTTATGATATTGCTTCATTTTTTATGTATACAGGGGTTTCATTGGTGCCATGCCTCTGTGTGAGGTAACACCTTCAAAGCTTCAGAGTTAGTTACCCTACCCTTACGTGCAATCAAACCTGCAACTGTTCGCTTGGTCATTGATTGTAGTGTTGTAGCTTAAGTGACCTTTCCTAGGTATCTAACAGATGTGACTGCAGATGGGATGTGCCTATAGTACTTGGGGCAAACATTCGTTCACAGTATTAGTTCCCCCGAAGGGTGCCCGCCTTAATAAAGGGTGATTCCACAAGTCGATGTTGTTTCACGTAGATCATTGTAATTTCTCCTTGTATCTTTGATATCTAATATTGTGGAGACTTCATCTCCCCCAAAGGGTTGGTTTTTGAAATGCCCCTGAGCCATTTGTTTGCTTGATGTTATCCTAGATTTGTTAGGGGTGTTCTCGTTGATTCTGAGTCTAGATCGGCCTTAGGTTGAATTGTGTTTGATTTACACTTATCATTTTCATCGTGGCTAAATTAATTCGTCAGTCTTGTCAATTGCGAGGACAAGAACCTATCATGGAGGTGCAACCACCTCTCAAGTGGTACGAAGTAGGAGACCAATAATTATAAGGGTGTTATCTTTGGTTCAATGAAATTGGTTTGGTTGAAGTGGAAGTGGTCGGCGAAATTCCTCCATCAAAATTTAACCCCCCTTTAACTGATCCAGAAGCACCCCTACTTGTCCAGGTTAGAGAAATTTTTAGTGAGCCCTTTTATTTGTTTAGCAAGCTTCCCACCATGTGAAGACCAAGTGTTTCATCTAGTGTAGTTGATCCTTCAATCCCATATACAAGTGGGATTGGGGGCATCCCTATGATGTCCACCTTATCATCCTTTAGCTCCATTGGACCTACATTGACCATGCCTTTTTCAATAGGTCCCTCGATCTTGGGGACCCCAGTTGTGTTTTCATTCCCATCTGTTAGTATACCCAGTGTTACCATGCCCATTCCTTCTATTATGATGCCCACTTATTGATCCTTTTCTGTTGGGGGGTTGATCCTTGGTTTCAACATGTGAGGTGGATCTCTTTATACCTCCACCATTCCTATGAGTGGCTCAGCATCATCAGGTGTGGTTATGTGGGTATAACTTTTGGGTGGAACTTTCCTAGTGGTTTTGGGGTTGTCTCTAGTCAGGCTAGAGGAAGTAGTATGTTAGGAGGTTTTAACTTTCCATGGGTCAACACACCTTTCCCTGGGGGAACATATTTTGAGTGTAACTTTTCAAACTAGGTAGGATTCCCTTTTTTTAACACATATGGTTCTAGGGGTTTCTTCCCTGGGACTAGTTTTGGGAGCATTTTTCCCGGAGGGTCTACACCTATCCCTGGGGGAAATCCCCTCAATGGCATGTCTAGTCCAGGGAAAATTCATGATCCTAGAAATTCCACCATCTGTGGGGGAACTCACTCTTCAGGAACACCTCAACAACCTTTGGGCAGTATGAATGTAGGGGGACCACAAGGTCCATCTGGGACAGCGAAGACTACATATCCCTCCTAGTATTCATTTTCCCACAGTTTGTTTCCCTTCCTCTCAACGTTTTATTTACCTGATCTACCACGGTTGACGAATGAACCTATTTCCCACAACCATTCATGGTCGGATATGCCTATAAAAATACCTTCAGACATACCAAAATTCGATGGTCAGTCAGGAGAATACCCCTCTACACACATCATGATTTATCACTTATGGTTCTCATCCAATTCCTTGATGGATGATAGTGTGAGGCTGCGTATTTTCCAACGATACCCGAATAGAGCTACCACTAAATGGTACATTGAATTACAAGGCGGTTGCTTTAAAAACCTCAATGACTTAGAAATGAACTTCCTTATGCATTACCAATTACCCATTAGGTACGAGATAGGAATGGATCTCTTGACTTCACTATCTCAGGATACTACCACTCATATTTTTTATCATATTCATGAGTGGCAACAGAGGCATAGAATGATCAAGACCCAAATCCTAGATAATCTCTTGATGGAGTGGTTCACTAAATTCCTCCTTCCACCCATTTCAAGGGATATAGATGTTAATGTTTATGCCATTATTATAGTTCTTTGCATTTCAATAGATAATAGCAACATAAGAACAAGATCACTGAGAAATACACATTCACAAGGGACACAACATTTATCCTGGGAAACCCTCTAGGGGAAGAAAACCCAGCAAAACTTCCTTAATATAAATAGCCAATACAATGCCAAGAGATCTTATGCTAAAACAGAAAGTCCTCTCCCAAGATATGCGCCACTCTCTCTCTCCTTTGTCGGTAACAGATTAGAACTTGTCTCTCAAACTGAGCAAGTGAGTTGTGATCAAATGAGGCACTAGCCTCCTTTATTTATACAATTTTTGGCACATGTGAAGTGTCTCTTCACTGGCAAGGTCGACTTCTCCATCTAGGTGGGTAGACCCACCTTTATTATATTTCTGGGTCTTTTAATTAACTGTTGGGGATGACTTTTTATTATGCCTATTACAATTGTCTGTTGACCAATCCGCAAAAGGGGATTTGGTCCTAATACAATAGCCAACATGATCAATCCACAATGGGGATTGATCCTATGAATAATATATCACTAATAATAAGAATACTCTTTGCAGTTACATTATTTTAACACTCCCCCTTAACAAGAAGGGTATTCTTCAGCAGCATCATGCGAGAGAGAGAGGACAACATCATCAACAGCATCAGGTGGGAGGACAGCATCATCAATATCATCTTGGCTGGCGTATCTATAAATCATCAATTTTTTTCTTCATCGGCAACATCATCATTCTTGAAAGAATGCCATCATCATCTGCATCAATATGTATCAGTAAAAAATGATACCTCATCACAGCACTAAGCTAGCACATCACAATACTACACTGGCTCAATGTCACAACTGATAAGCTGGTAGCTCAGTGTCAGTCACATATTGCTTTACGTCTAACAACTAGGTTAGATGCAAGGTATACATCAACTTGCTTTGCATCTAACAACTGGGTCAGAAGAAAGGAATCATCTTGATTTACGTCTAACAACTGGTTCAAAAGAAAGGAACACATCATCATCTTGCTTTATGTCTAACAACGAGGTCAGAAGCAAGGAATCATCTTGCTTTACGTCTAACAACTAGGTCAGAAGCAAGGAACACATCATCATCT
>JASDQU010104954.1:187775-201095 GCA_032191745.1 Picea mariana
AAAGCCTTAGTATATTTGTTAGGGACTACCCCCCTTGGCTTCGCTAGGAGTTGGCCTAGACGGAGGAGTTGAGGATTAGGTGACAGCACCTTAACTCTCACTTGCCCCCAAGGACACGCCGAGTGGATTGAAGATTTCTTCCACGTCTCCCAAAGGTGTGTATAAGGCGGCAACAATTCCAACATCTTTGCAGAAGTTCACAAACTCTTTTGAGGCATATTCTCCTCCATTATCTGACCTGAGTATCTTAATCCACTAATGGTGGATGATGGCATTGGGCCACACACATTTGAATGGATGAGTTCTAGGACTCCTTCTGTCTTGCTGTCCTTCTTTGGAAACAGGTTCTTGATGTTCTTCCCTTGTGCACTTCCCTTGCATACGCCTTCATGATCACCTTTGAGTTCTGGTAAACCTGTGACCGCTTTGCATATGTATGGGAGTGCCTTGTAGCTAATCTTCTATGCCAAGATTCTTTAATGGCGTGGGTCATGGCAGCTTTTGAGTAACCCTTTTAGCTTATGCAAGCTACCTTCTTCTCTTCCAATGATGATTGCTTCATCTATGGTCTCTTCTTTATCACGTTGCCTTCTGCAACCTTCACCATAGCTTCCTTAGGGTTATTACATGTGTCCTGGAGCAAGGTCAACAAAACAACAAGCAAGAGTAATATCCCTCTGATAATATAAAGCAATAGCACAAACAATCATCCTAGTAGCTCCTTTAGAGCTATCACTTATAATTTATCTGAAGCAAAGATTAAAGGTAAGGAATACAATACGAAATGAGGTCAACACTCTCATAGTGTTGTGACCAAGCATTCTTCCATGGCAACCTGGAACTAACACACAAGGTTTCTCCTAGAGGAGGTGTTAGTTGTATYAGGCAAAACGTATACCTCTATATGATCACATGCTATCAAGTATAATACTTTACGACGACTGCTATCTCAACTATAGTCATCAGCTTGTCATGTGTACCTTTGAATCTTATTAATCTTGATTAGTCAAACCTGGAGCCTTGTCCTCAAGAATGAGTGCTTGCTTTTCTTCCAGGTCTCCTTCACTCAAGTGACGAGTGCTTTTTTCAACCTTTCTTCTGGGTTGCATCATTCCTCTGAATGTGTTGGATCTTGAGATCCTTCTGGATCTATGGCAAGAGATCCCTTCTCCTGCAAATACTCTTTAGGGTTTAACTATTAAACATATGTGAGTACATACCTCTGATGACATTTGCAGGTAGTGGCTCCATCTGGTAGCAGCGGTAATCATTACCAACTCTTAAGAAAACTTCAAGGGTGATTGCAACTGGTCTTACGGCTGCAACTGCAACTGATGTTGCAACTGCAACTGGTTCTGAAACTGCAACTGCAACTGCAGCTTAGGGTTTTATGAGGAAACCCTAATTTTTCAAACTTCAAATTTTGAAATTCTGATCCAGGGAATAGATGCGCTGGGTTGAGGCGAGTATGCTGGTGTAGTCAGAATTTTGAAAATCCAACTTTTACCCCCTCAAACTTGATCTGCGGATTTCTGGACTGGTGCTTCTGGTTTTCTGGTACTCTGGTACTTCTGGTACTCTGGTTTTCTGGTACTTTGTGAAACTAGGGTTTCACTTTCTAGGAGATATAGCCACTGAAAAGGTGCGCTGAAGGTGCCAAAATGATCCTTGGGGGAGGGCGCAACTTTCTAGGTGGTTTTGAAGCTGAAAAGCTTCACTTTTGAAAAACCCTAATTTGCAGGTACGACAACAGTGACGTTTTTCTCTTGCGAAATATGCTTCCTTCAGGTTGGCTCTGATACCGTGTTAATGTTTATGCCATTATTATAGTTCTTTGCATTTCAATAGATAATAGCAACATAAGAACAAGATCACTGAGAAATACACATTCACAAGGGACACAACATTTATCCTGGGAAACCCTCTAGGGGAAGAAAACCCAGCAAAACTTCCTTAATATAGATAGCCAATACAATGCCAAGAGATCTCTATGCTAAAACAAAAAGTCCTCTCTAAGATATGCGCCACTCTCTCTCTCCTTTGTCGGTAATAGATCATAACTTGTCTCTAAACTGAGTAAGTGAGTTGTGATCAAATGAGGCGCTAGCCTCCTTTATTTATACAAGTTCTGGCACGTGTGAAGTGTCTCTTCACAGGCAGGGACGACTTCTCAATCTGGGTGGGTAAACCCACCTTTGTTATATTTCTGGGTCTCTTAATTAACTGTTGGGGCCGACTTCTTATTCTGCCTATTACAATTTTCTTTTGACCAATCCGCAAAAGGGGATTTGGTCCTATTACAATATCCGACATGATCAATCCACAATGGGGATTGATCCTATGAATAAAATATCAATAATAATAAGAATACTCTTTGCAGTTACATTATTTCAACAGATCTAGGGAAAGAATAATTTCAACATTCTTTCAACGAGTTACCATAAACTTCACTGAACCAGAGGAACTGCAACTGGTGTTGCAACGGGCATTGCAACTGGTGCTGCAACTGGCACTGCAACTGCGGAAGATTATAGATCTGATCTGGGGAAAAGATGCACCCTCCTTATTCGACCTTAGTGGGTTCAGTAAGTGCTCAACGAGCTTGACAATGGGGGAAACTGAGGATCTTCCTTCCAACGATTAGACTATTACGAAGGAAACCTTCTTTGATACCATGTTACAATTCTGGTATGCTCGTTTAACCATAGACAATGTCACATCATTGTCACCCACCATAGGCATCCATATGCCACCCTCGAGCACAATAACCTTTTCTTAGATAGAATGATTCCGGCAAGTCCACACTAGAACCAACAGATAAACCCTAGTCAAAAATACCACTACTGTAGATGCAACACAATACTAAGAGAATGTACCTCTACTAATAGAAGCGTACCTTTACCAAGAGAAGCACACAAGAGAAATACCAGAAAGACTGAGATTACACCACGACAACTGCTGCAACACCCTGTCCAGACTTGCGCCTCCTTCTGCTGCAACTGCAACTGCAGCTACTGCTCCTCAGACTTGCGCCCTCCTTCTACTGAGTGAGTGTGTGTCAAATGAACCAGTGCCTGCCTTTATTTATACTAGTATGTTAGGTGACTTTTCCAGGTGGGGACGACTTCTCTTTCTGGGGTATTCTATTTCTTTATTATTATTCTCCTTGGGCCGACTTCTCTTCTAGGGTAATTCCACATTTGTTTAATGGTTCTCTTGCTTCCAGAATATTCTACTCTAAGTACAAAGGTTACACTTGGAGGTTAATACCTCCCGCAACTGCCAAAACATCAACAATATGCACCCTTCTAACCATTGGACCATAAAATCATTATCATAATGTTGGATCCACTGAAATGTGACATCAATACATAGGGATATGAACTAGTCACTTTGGACTAGACACTTATGAGAAATATCGACTATGACGCACACATGATAAACAATGAAGAATAAACAAGAGGAACTTGAAGAAGATATTCAATCTAATCTCTAGTTCACTTAATACAATAGCGTTTGTCTCTTTTATAGAGATTGTAGTTTGTTGTAAGATCTAACTACTACTTATTTGAGAGGAGGTGGTTGAGTGATTATCTCAACCAGCACCCAAGAATAACTTAATGCCTAACAACTTGATATTATTACATAAGTAAGCCTTATAATTTAACAGCCTCTCTTAAGGCTTATACCATTGAAAACAAGACTCACTGAAAGCAAACACACATTGGCACAACTAAAAATAGAACCAGAAATTCTTCAGGGGCTTGGTCTTTGAAAACAATGCTTGGACCAGTAAGACTCCAGGCTGCTCCCTATTCCATTGAAAGGTATATTCTCCTAGTTGTGATCCAAGTTTCCCTGCATCATTGGACATCATTGGCACTTGAAATGTCTCGTAACCCTCGTAAAGGTATGATGCCGAACTTCCAGATCCCAGATCTCCCTTGAACTATTGGACAACAATCCCAACAAGCATGTCTCATAACCTCAATGAGTTATAGTTTCTCTGATCCACAAGCATTCTAGTCTATTGAACAGCTATCTGTCTTCCACTACATCCCTCCTTTTCTTCAAAGTGTGGGACTCCTTAAAATGCAGAAGGCTATTGTCATCATAACTAATCTGTATTAATAAGAATTGGACACGGTCACCTAAAGCAATGTGCTTTCAACCTCTTCCCTGTCTTCCGATGTTGCCAATGAAGACTGCTCTGGAAGATCAGTTTCAAGAGTTGAGCATAGCCCACAAGGATAAAGAATAGGTCTGCACGAAATCACCAGGATGCTATCTTAAGAAGAAAACTGAGGACAGTATAGAAAAGAAAGCATGATAAAGTATTACAACATTTAGAAAACATTAAATTGCATTAATCTGTAGTGGTTGCAGCATCTGGAAGCTGGGCATTTATCTTAATCCTCCTAGAATCCCTCATCGGCAGACTACTTCCCTCCATATCGCTATTTTCCAACTGACAATGTGATGTATTTGTACTTTATCATGTGCCTAATTTGTCTCTTCAGTACAAAGAACACTATCCAGTAAAGGAGAAGAATTGGCCAGAATACTGGCACATCAAACATCAATCACTCATTCATCAGATCGTTGAGGGTAGAAGTGAATCATCGAAGAAAGATCTCTTGTGCCTTTTTACCAGGCTATCTCCAGTTCTTCTTAATAACTTGCCAAACTAACGGTTTCTGATTTGATCTCAATTGAGATTTTGCAAAAATGGATGGGTTTGATTGTTTGAAGAGCACCCTGAATCTGTCAGTGGGAATCCATTGACCATGATATAGCAACAATATTCAACAGCAATGATTTCCACACATTGGAAATGCTCATAGTCGATCTGGAATTGAATCTCAGTAACAATTTTAAAACAGGGCGATGGATACTTAAGATTCGAAAGGCATTCAATAAAAAAATGTCATCAGAAAAGCAATGCAAACAACCTTTGTCAAGGCATACTAGAACTTGAACTTGGGCAAGCATTGGATGAAGGGTTTGAATTCATCGTTTCCCTTGGTGGGCAATGCAGGGCCTTAGGTCTTCCACTTTCCTAATTGTGATAGGTTATCTGCTCTCAAGCACTTGGCAGCTGCTCTCACACACTTGTTTGAAGACTGCTTGAAGAAGATCGGTCTACACAGGGTATCTGTTAGTTTTTCATAGCATTTAGGCTAAATATGAAGTTCATTTCATTTTAACAATTAAACATAACCATAAATGCTGCAGCAACAAAGATCACATGAAGAAGCACCATGCACAAGAACACAAGATATATCTTGGGAAACCCATCTCAAACAAGGGAGAAAAACCCAGCCAAATCCTTTGCTATACTCTTCAAGAGAAAGACCTTTTCACCCCCAAGAATATCCTAGCACACAAGAGGGTGCACAAAACCTAGAAATCCTAGCGCCCAAGAGAGGTGCGCAACTTTTACGAAGAAGTGTACTTGCTGAAATTTCCAAAACTTACAAGTGAGTGTGTGTCTACAAATGAATGATTTCATCTTACTTATATTAGACTTATCCTATCAACTGAAGTGTCTATTGGCACAATAGGGCTGACCTCACTTAGACATATTAATTGTTTATTATTATAATAATTAGTATTAATATTACTATTACTATTACTATTAATTATCTTTTACAGTTTATCTTTGGACACAATAAGATAGGGCCGACCTGTACCCTTTACACAATAACTAGGGTTACAGGTAGGTCTGACTCTTGAACAATATATAGCAAAGGATTTGATACACCCACTAGTGCTCAACCACTAGGGGCTACATCCATAGGGATGTCATAGACCTGAGTCACTGCATTACACAGATGAACTAGGTCCTCAGACGTGCACTTATGCTCAACCATAGTCACGTCTGCTCTACAGATCTGCTTTCCCACTGCTACCGACAGGAGGATCATCTGGAGTCTTCACATCAACTCTGCTGCTATTCAGAGGAGGCCATCACATCATCTTCATTCTTATTCTCATGATGATGTGCCCAACGCTTTTCGGGATTTCTCTAACTCAACAGATCGCTCTTACATCAGATAATCATCTGGAGTTCTTCTCTCTCACGTCATGGAGGAGGCCATATACATTCCTAGCCCCTATCCCAGGTTGGAACCACGAACCCTTTATTAGGGGCTTTCTCTCAGGTTTGTAAGCTGAGAGTAAGACTTCACATAGCTGCTATATTCCACATCTCACAGGTTTGTAGGCTGGAGGATGTCTCCTATAGCTGCAATCATTAACACTCCCTCTTAGCTAGGGAGGCATTCTCCATCAAGCCAAGTCTCATACCGATGTACTCTGAGTTTTGATTTTGGCTAAGGTCATTCATACTCCCTCTTAACTCGGAAGGAGTTCTTCACCAAGTAAATGTTTGTAGTCTGCTTAGGTGTAGGAAGGTACTGCAAGTATACAATCTTTCTTCTGTATCATATCTCTGATRTGAAGGTATYTCATCTCGTCRTGTTTTGAACCATYARGAAACACTGGAATCACACGGCTCTTAGTTGTCATCATAGTATCCATCTCATGGTCAAGTAAATCTGTCRGAAGTTTGTGAAGCCACATTGCTTTGTACACTTACTGCTATATATACTATGTCTCTGGTGCACTCAAGGCCATAGAATTTTGTTTCCTGTTGTGTTAGGAAACCCTGGAAGACTTCAAGGTGGAACATCAACCGGATGTGCTCTTCCGGTCAACTGTACTTTCTGCTCAATTTGAATCGACAGATTCTGCAAACTCAAGTTCATACTGGAGGCATATCTCATATCATATCCAACTGTGTCTTAATACATGTTTTGTTGTTTCCTAGTGAGTCTGTCTCGGTTGACTCATCACATTCACTGCATGGCATGAATAAAGTCCGGTGTTAACCGGATACATCAGTGATCCAATCAACTGTGGATTAGTCTCGTCTGAATCATTATCAATCTTCTTCTTTAAATCCATTACGGTGGATTTGCATTCTGTTATACTTCTTTAATATTCCCACTGTATATTTTCCTTGAATCAGGAAAATTTCATCGGTCCTCTATCATACTTCTTGTCCCAAGAAGTAGTGTATCATACTTAGATCTTTTATGAAAATCAGAAGTCACTGCTTGCTTGTTTACAACAACAAGGCTTTTTGAATAAGTCATCAAAATCAAACTCTTGTCACCAACACTGTAATAATATAGGTTTGGATAAGCAATACTTTTGTTGAAACCCAAACTCATCAAGAATCCATCCATCTGATGTAGTTTCCAATTCATGGATGGTAGTGCAGATGGAGGTGTATCGAGCACACACAGATCTCTTAGGATGTGATATGAAGAGAGGGTGCATAGATCTAAAGCTTAGATTAAGATCTCCCTCTCTAATTTGCTACAACATGTCTTGTCTTCTGTGACTAATAGCGGCTTTCCTTCATCGCAACAAACTTGACATCTCATCTATCAAAACCTCAGGGCCTTCCTGCTCTGATGCCATATAAGAAATATCAACTATGACACACAAAGGATAAACAATGATGAATGAACGAGAGGAACTTGCAGAAGATATTCAATATAAGTTCCGGTTCACTTAATAGAGTAGTGTTTTTCTCTTTTATAGAGATTGGAGTTTGTTGTAAGATCTAGCTACTTCTTATTTGAGAGGAGTTGGTTGAGTGATTATCTCAACCATCATCCAACAATAACTAAATGCCTCAACTTGACATTATTACATAAGTAAGCCTTATAATCTAACAACACTTTTCTGTAAACATCACAACATCCATTGTTGAGTAGTGGTAAGTTCTTGAAGAACCATAAGGGTAATGCTAGGAAAAGTGTGTGCTTCCATAATATGTCCTTGGAAAACATCAATTGATCATCTGGAATACCTATAAGTATTTGCCACCTATAAGAAAATGCTTAGAATCATGCTCATGTATCGTACTAGGTAACACTTGTGTCATCAATATAAGCTTGGAAAATGTAACTGGAACATGTTGACTGATCCTCATACATCATGAGGCGTAACAACCTCTACTTGGGATCTTCCTCATCGAAATCAATGTTGTCACCATGACTTGGGCTAGCTATTCCTGCGTCATTTGAATGCTGATTCAGGTTGTTTGCATCAGAATTTGGAAGCATAGAAATTACATATCTGGGAGACTCCTCATGCTCAGAGTCTCCCCCCCTTTCAGATGGAGATCCTTGAAGCTTGACACCTGAATCCTTAGCCACAATGGGCTGCTCTATGGAAATTTTGATCTCTAAGGAAGTCTGGAAAGGTCCAACTTCTTCAACAACTACGACATTTCAGTTGAAGCTCAACTAATTAGTGTCAACATCAACCAACCTATAAGCTTTAAGATTGTCGTTGTACCTTGTGATCATTAGTTTCTTTCTCTTTGGGTCTAACTTGGTTATTTTCTCTTATTGTGTCTAGGCATAGGCAATAGAACTGAAGACCTTAAGATGATTGACTTTGGGCTTCCTTTCGGACCATGCTTCCTTTGGGGTCTTATGCTTCATCATCATTGTTGGAAGTCTATTGAAAATATATACTACTGTAAACACTGTGTTAGCACAAAACCTGTTTGTAACACTTGTTCTCCATCATACACTTGACCGTCTTTATGATAGTATGGTTCCACCTCTCAACCACTCCATTCTGTTGTGGAATGTAGGGTGTAGTTGTTGAGATTTGGGTACCTTGGAAAGTGGTCCCCTTGTGTTTGTGAGTCTCTAAACACAAAGGGGGAGACTATTACCCTTATACCTTTACTTTATGTTCTAATTTCACATTGACCTAGGAGACTTAAGTCATAAAGTGACGATTAATTCACGAAGTGGGTGAATTAATAGACATAAAGCAAACTATGGAAACTTGAGTAAAGTGGGTTTCTAAGTGAGATTTATGAGAAGTAATCTCACCCATTGATTAGACTTGGCTAGATCTAATCTAGTCCATTGATCTTCTGGATTTGGCCTAAGGAAGGCTAAAGGAGGCAAAAGGGTAAGGATGAGACTCGTTCTCACTTGAGAGAGTTGAGTGAAGAGAGGAAGTGAGGGTTTGGAGAAGGCAAAGGAGGCGCACTTGTGGAGGAGGGCGCAAGCCACCTTGAGGAGGCTTTCATGGAGGTTGGATGCTTGAGCTAGATGGAGGGTGCACCTTGTGTGTAGGGGCGCAAGTCTATAGGAGGCACATCTTTGTGAGGGCACACAAGCTAAGGAAGGGTGCATCCAAAGGTAGGAGGCGCATATGCTTGTGAGAGGCCGCATGCTTGTGTGTTGGTGCTTTTGTTAGAGGAGGGGCGCACTTGGTAGTAGTGCGCACCAAGCCAAGGAGAGGATGCACACTTGGGAAGAGGGCGCAAGGTCCAAGGCAAAGGCAAAGACAAAGGCAAGAGACAAGGAAAAGGGAAAAAGGCTTAGCAAAGGAAGGAGGGCGCACCAAGGCAAAGGGCGCCTTAGTTCAAGGGCTAGCAGGTACATATACAAGGAACTCCAAAGCATCCTGAGTTGGGTTGCTATTGTACCAGGTTCACTTGTATTTATTTCCTTATTGTACATTTGCTTTGAGATCTCCAATATATATCTATCTCTCTCACTGGTTTTCCCCATGGTGGTTTTCCAGGGTCATGTTGACCAAAAACTACATGTGTTCATTTGTCATGTTTGGTTAGTATTTTCAGTGGTAGGTTGTTAAAGATCCTAGAGGGGTGTTTGATGTTTAATGCATGTTATTGAAGGCTAACTTGGTCAGCAAAACCATCCATAATTTATCTTTATAACAAGAGGCATTAAAGAGCATCAAACCAAAAATTTGTGGGCAGATTTTGAGAGGGAAAAGTTCAGATTTAGTGGGCTGTTTTGAACAGCAAGAAGGCTGTCCTAAAACAGCAAGTAAAACAGTTTTAAAGTACCCAAACATAGTGCTCAACAAGAGGTCAAATGATAGGCTTGTTGGGTAGCCCATAGAACCTCAAGAAAATCTTCATGGTATTAGAGCTTAAGGGCAACAAAGTGGGCTGATGTTTGGAGCAAATAGGGGGCAGATTTTATAAGGGCAAAGATCAGATTTGTTGGCTGTTTTTGGACAGCAAGTATGCTGTCCTAAACAGTGACAAATATCAGATTTGAAAGCGCCTAAAATTGAGTGCCTGTTGGGCAGATTTACACAAGTTGAGGAGCCTCATTTTCACACTTGTGATTGGTGTGTTGGAGACTGTTTTCTGTTGTTCAGAGTTGCTCAGTTTTACTTGGTTCGAGTGTATCAGTTTTAGCATCAAATGGCAGCCTTGGCAATGGCATGTTTGAGGGTGGAGGATAGGCTTGCGGGGGCAAGCAATTGGTCTCTGTGGAAGGCAAGGATAGTGATGATTCTGGACAAGGGAGAGTTATGGGAGATTGTGGAGAATCTCGTTGTACCTCCTACAGATGTGGTTCTCTCCTCACATTACTGGTAAGGACTTCACATTTCAGATGTGGCAGTCTTTGTGTAGTCTTTATCAAAGTCCTAACAGGAGAAGCTAAGGGGCACCAAGATGGGGAAGACAGATACAATTACCTCATACCTCTCAAGGTTCACTTAGATTCGTGATGAATTGGGTGCAGTTGGAGATATAGTAGATCCCTCTGAGTTGGTGCAGACAACCTTGAATGGATTTACCAAACCGTGGGAGAGTTTTGTACATGGCATCGTGGCTAGGGAGCATATGCCCAGTTGTGAGAGGCTTTGGGATGACTTTGTGCAGGAGGAGACCAGGCGTGGTTCTGGATCTACTAGTTAGCAGCAGGGTGAGGATGATGATGAGGTTGATCTTGCTCTTGTGGCTAAGGGCAAGAAGAAGACCGAGAAGGGGCCCAAAGTTGGGGCCAAGCATCAACAATTGAGAGGACATGGTGAGCAACAACAAAGGGATATAAGAAAAATGAGATGCTTTGCTTGTAACCAATTGGGGCACTATGTTGGACAGTGTCCCAACAAGAAGAAGAAGCGGGATGGTACTGCATCGACAACAGAGGAGGAGGAGTTCACTACTCAGTTTGAGAGGGAGTGTGCTTTCATAGGTTGTTGTTTGACAGTTGAGACACCATCCAATAGTTGGTGCATAGACGAAGTTGAGGAGGTCCCAGAGATTGAGAGTGTTGTATCCCATGGGACACAGACTCAGTTATAGAGTACACCATATTCAGGGGTGACTGGTCCACCCGAGACAACTTCAGTTTCAGAGTTGCTGAGTAAACAGACAGTTGGTGCAGATGCTTCAGGGCCACATACTACTTTGCAAAGATATGTTGGAGAGCCTCATAGGTTGGTTAGAGAGAGCAGGGCACTAGAGAGGTTTGGGTCACACTTGGCTATGGAGACAAGCAGATCAGTTTCAGATTCCTCTTCGGGAGGAAGTCCCTTGGTGAGAGACCAAGGTGAGGATCTTAGGTTAGATGCCAAGATCGAGAGACTCTTGGTGAGATGCCAAGGTAGAGACCTTTGGTGAGATGTGAAGGTAGAGACTTTTGGTGAGATGCTAAGGTAGGGATCTTTGGTGAGATGCTAAGATCAGGATCTTTGGTGAGATTCCAAGATCAAGGCTTGGATCAAGAAGGCCTTTGATTCAAGTAGATCTTAGATAGGTGGAGATGGACTTCCATCTAGAGATCATGCAGGTCGAGCAGATCAGACTCAAAGTCCACTTTTGATGATCAGGTTACAACCATACTCACCCAGTATTTTTCGGCAGGAAACAATGTGTTAGAATATAGAAGATGGTGTGCTCATTTTACCATTGACGATACCTTTGTCACCCAACCATAGGCCGAAGCCTCCCTCCGAGCACCTTAACCTTGACTGAGAATTCCTCCAGAAGCAAACCCTAGGCTAGATAACCAAACAAAGGGTAGCGCACCTCTCTCCAAAGATAGCGCATCACAAAAAGCTAATCAGATAGTCCAAACCCTTGCCAATAGATAGTCCAAGCCAATATCGAAAACTTGTTGCTGCTGCAGCTGCACCAGCAGCTCTCCTCCAAACCTGCGCACAAGACTGCAATTGCAGTGCGCACCAAACAACAAAACTGCAATTCTGAGAGCTACAAATGAGAACTGGTGCCCTGTATTTATACTGGTTCTGCCAGATTTGTTGGGGCTGACTTCTCCTTCTGGATAGTGTCTGTTCAGTATATTATTATTATTTCTGGCCGACTTCTTCCCTTGGAGGCTAATAGCCTAATATAAATTATCTTCTTGAGTCGACAAGGCTTCTAGGGTTATTAGCCAACTCATTAGGGTTTCTCTTGCTTTCCGGAGTCTTCTATTCTCGTTAGGTTCACACGTGGAGGTAAATACCTCCCGCAGCTACCATAATATTAACACTCCCTCCTAGCCAGAGAGGTATTTACAAGTAATGGACTTGAGCACAAAAACATATCATTTACCCGGTAGCATCAATATAGTTATCTAGACTATTTCTTGACTAGATCATGAGCATCACCATCACCATCCGCTGGATCATCTCTCGAAACCATACTTCATCTGAGTAATTAGATATGATGCTGGATAAGTCACTCTCACCATAGAGTGATACAAGAGGAGTAAAAGTTCTGAATTGTTTTCCGTCTGGAAAATCTCTGTTCATCATCCATCTGAATGATCATTATCTCCAATAAACTGTTGATAGTCTTCAAGGCAAGTAGAACAAGGATAGAGCACAATAGTGTCTATTCATAGTAGTACATAACTACAATCCAGTGGTTCACTACCACATCAAGTAACACACAAGTACTTGATCAACAACGTATGGTTGCGAACAATGAAACATATTCACCACAATAGTCCTGATCTACTGTCATACAGTCTTCATAACAAACATCTGATAGCATCCTGCATAGAAACAATGTTATGATAAAAAGTTGATTTGTCTGGGCCAATCTTTCACTCACGTTTGTGAGATCTGAAAGAATATCTGCCTCACGAACAGTGGAACATATCCACCACAGTAGTATATCTCTATTGTCTGGAGACAGGTAGTCTCCATAACAATCATCTGATGCCATCCTGCATAGAAAAATATTGTTAAAGATAAACTGAATCCTCTGGGCCAATCTTTCACTCACGTTTGTGAGATCTGAAAGAATGTCTGCCCTCATTAGCAATGGGCTATCTGCCCTATTCTTCACAAACAAGGAAGAAGGATTATTTCTGATTTCTGAGCCTGGACCATTTCACACCCTGGGCCATTCTTCCTACACTAATTAAAGTGCACCCTGGATAGAATGTATAAACCCTAAGAAATGTTTGGACCATTCCTCGCCCTGGGCCATTCCTC
>JASDQU010104954.1:216971-229053 GCA_032191745.1 Picea mariana
AGATGGCATTTCATATATTGGAAGTATCACAAACATACATGTTTCATAAATTTTGCATCTAGTTTGGCATTCTACATGTTTTCTTTTGAATATATATATATATAAACACTCCGGAGACGCTTTGCTCCCGACCATTTTTTGAAAAATGCGCTCCCACGCTCCCGCTTCCCGCTCCCGCTCCCGCTTCGCTCCCACGCTCTGGCAACACTGGATCAAAGTCCTCTTCCGTTGCAAAGGGCATATCTTTTGGAGAATTCTTTTGAAGGGTTTGAACTTTGTATCATCTCGTCTTGTGCTTTGTCATTATTGACGGGGTGAGTAATATCTTGCACATGGTCTCCGGTTATTAGCACATTGAGGAGACGGCCTATCGTTCCATTTTTCAAAGGCAATTCCAAAAATGTGAGGTCCATCTCAAGGGTGCCACCCAACATTGCAGCAAATTTCCTAGATAACAACATTCCCCACACATCAGGGACATCAACTACCCCGATCTCAATGTGGACTATCTTCTTCGGGTACTCCTTTAGGCAAACTTCCACATTCTCAACCACCTCGTGTGTGGGTATGGCTTTAGATTCGAAGCCACATACATTTCTATAAGGTCGTGTGACCTTCAAACCCGCTTGTCACGACTTTAAGTGACATCATGTTGGCACCTACCCTTGTATCTAACATGCAATTGTTGAGGCTCTTGTCGTTCATTGTTAAAGTCATGAAGAAAGGAGGGTTCTCACCATATTGGACCCTGAAGTGATCAGCTTGCAACATAATAGGGGGGTCCATGGGTTCATCTGATCCCAGAAAGAAAGTGTTAAAGCGTTCCTTGATAGACGGGATCTTAATTGCATCTCTTATGGGACATTTACATGCATTTTTGATAAAGCCCCTTCGAGGTCAAAGTTTTGGTCAACCTTCCCAGCCTTGGATGTCTTGGGAAGAAGTACCTCTGTCGATGAGCGCTTTGCCTAGTCAGCGGTGGGTTGGTCCAACTTCTTTCTTCGGTACACCTGAAATTCTTGTTTCTTTAGCTTCTCTCGTGATTCCTGGTCTAGGTTGTTTATTACCGCCATCCTTGCTGACCTAGTTGCTTCTTTCATGCCTTCCTGATGTTCTGCATCGGTGATATTTATTTGAGGAAACATCATGAAATGGTCCATGTTGTTGACATGTTGATGGCCATTACTGTAAGGACACTCATGCTCCCAATGTGCTTCACTGCATTCTAGGCACCAAGGATTTTAATCAACAACGTTTGCAGGGGCCAAGGTGTTTGGAACTTCTTGCTCATTCTTTGGTTTATAAAATTGGCTCCCTTTCTGGAATTGCCCTTTGTACGGGACCCAAGGTGCTTGGGTCTAAGATCTTTCCAAGTTGGCAATCCTACTCATCATTTGCTCTTGATTTTTTATGATACCATCCATAGAGGCTTGCAGCTTGGCGATACTGGCACACAGGTTTGAAGTAGGCTCAGCATTGTGAACTATTTTTGGTTTGGTATCTATTCTCCTCCTTGGATTAGCAAAAGGCTCAATCTTGGATGAAAGGAGTTTTCCCTCTATTTTAGTAGCAAGTTCTTGGGCTTCCTGAATGGATTGGGGGTTTTTATCAATGAGAAGATACCCTAGTTGGCCATTGAAAGATCTGGTGTAAACGTGGACAAGGTAATCATCTTTCGGATGATGGCTTGCGGGGATCCTTTGCAGCAAAGTCTCAAATCTAGTATGGAACTCTCAAATGGACTCATTTTCATATTTGGCAAGGTTATTCAGTCGGATGAGGAGCATGTTAGGGTCTTCTTTGACACTCCATCTTTTGAGAAAGGCCTCTTCAAGTTTGTCCATGGTTTTGATGCTTACATCAAGAAGGCTCAGGTAACAATGCCTTGAGGCATCATAAAGAGTGGCGGAGAACAACTTCATGACTAGATCTTCAACATCATCACTAATGGGATGAAGCTGAAAAAACGCCCAAAAACTACTCATGTGCTCTTTGGCACTAATTGCATCAGTACCGTTGAATTTAGGCAACCACTTTTCATACTTAAATGGCATCTGCCTAGGGTACCCTGGTATGGCTGACATGTCTAACGGTTTGAAAAGCGTAGACGACCATTGTCTTTGATTGTTGGCTGGGTTCGTTGTATTGGTCTAAGAGCTAGACATGATTCTTAAAAGAAGGTTTTTCCCGAATAGAGATTTGACAACAGGAGCGTTCTAGGGAGGCTTCCTTCTGAAAGACAAAGGAGGATTACTAAACCTCTTTGTGGGTTGTGGAGTCGCCGGATAGTTTACTTGAAACTATCAAAGAAAGGGAAAGCACCCTAATGGAGTCGCCAGGTAAGCTTGTAAGATAAATTTCTGAGGCAAGGCTTACTGAAAAGATGTCGTCTGAGGAAGGTTTGACTCAGTGATTCCCCGGAAATGGCGCCAAAATGTTATCGCACAGTTTGTAGCTAGGAGAAAAGGCTACGAGGTAGAGGGCCAAACTGGCGTAACAAGAACCTATCCCACCCAATGTCACCATGATGGAATGGTTCTTTCTCTTTAGGGAGGTGAGGCCCAGGGGAGACGTCCCCAGTGACCTGGGGCTTTGAAGAGGCTAAACGATAATCAGACAATGACAAGTTTCCCCCTTCACAGATCACCACCAAAACAGATAGTCCGGCTTATAGCCAATAAAGATAACCAAGTAGGATCCTCGCCCGAGAACAAAGCAACAATAAATTGATATATGCAGGCTTTGGTTAGTACTTCATATATATCAACGATAATCTGATATTCAATATATGCAATTTGTATATAAATATTGACGGAGTCAATGTTTATCAATAACAATAAAGATCATGTCACTTCATCAATAATTATTTAAATGATGAGGCATTCAATGTAATAAACCAACACTTCAATTAACTTATGCTTAAATCACCATTCAATTGCTCAAAAGACAAAACGTTGCTGCATCAATGATACAATAACAAAGAGTGGCGTCAGCATTTAGGGTTAGTAGGGTTAGCTAGAGCTAGGGTTAGATTTCAAAGGGTTTTGAGAGTTGTTTTGATCAATTTCACTTCAACGCTAGGGGTCTTAAGATCAGTGCCTTCTAGGGTAAAATGGAGTCAAATTAAAGGAGGACGCAAGGGTTGAAGGAGGATGGCTAAGGACTGGAGGGAAGAGCTCTGAAGTGTTGCTATGGCAGGGCCTCAGAGACAAAACCCTAGGGGAGAGAGGCTCACTCCGGTGTTGCTATGGCAAGGCCTCGTGCTCTCTCCTCCTTCCTTAGATGGAAAAAATGGCTAGCATGAAAGATAAAGTCAAGACAAGAGAGTCAAATGAGGGAGAGTGTTGCTACAACACGACTCTATCATCAAACCCTAAAAGAAAACGGCCCTAAGTGTAGATGACCTAGGCCTGGGACGTCTTCTCCTTCCTCAGCTCAAACAGGTACGGCTAGCAAAGAGAGAAGAAGAGAAAGGAGTGTAGCTATGGCTAGGCTCTCTTTTTCCTCTTCAATGGCTAAAAAAACTCTCTATCAGGGGACATGAGACAAGGACCTACTTGTGTGCTTGTCACCTAGGGTTTTGATTCAGCAAATTATAAATACATGTAAGAAAATAAGACTACAACCATTCATTTAAGAAGTTTTGCAGAAAAATACTTACAATTCATCAAGAAATAACCATGCAAACCCCAGTTGTACAACCTTCCTTCAAGAGAAACACCATAGAATGCCAAAAAGTCTTCCTTCAACAAATGCGCCTCACTTAAATCAGCCAAATACCCAAGATAGGGCGCAAATTTCAGACCTCCTTATGGAGTGAATGAGTTGTGTTCTAAAAATGAAGGAGAAAATCCTCCATTTATACAATATCATGACCTAATTTTACTTTTTAGGTCATGTAAAAGGCCGACAAGGCCAAAATACCAAAATCATATTGTTTTACACTAAATTGTCAAATTAAAACCCTAATTGAGCTACAAAAACATAAGAAGCCCCTCTAAGGGAGGCGTTAGCCCCTTCTAGGGAAAATGGAGCATCCTAGAGAAAAACGTTAGCCCTCCTTGGGCTTCTCCAACCTGCCACACGTGTCAATACTACCCAGTCTACCTCCCAAAATGTCCATACTACTGGATGACATCATGGCTATGATGGGTGACGTCCTAGGCCTTCCAAGGCCAACGTTCCACTAAAATAGGGCAAATCCCCCTAGGTCAAGCTCTGTCAGGGTGCCTCTGGTGGAACTTCCTCTTCTTCTCCTGTGCAAGACACTGATCCATCTCTATCTCGTCTCTGCCCCATGGTGGGGTCTCAGCATCCATCTGATGGGCTCCTCAGCCCCATGGAGGTCCGAACTGATCATCTCCCCATGTGTACCAGTCCAAATGGTACCTGTCCGTCGGGTATGGTCCTACACATCAAAGGCTACACCCTCCATGGGCTCATCAGTCACAGGGATCATGGCAATGTCAATCACATTTCATCATTAATATTATTAAACACATGCATAAAATCCCTAATACATCAGTTAATAGCTCAAAGACGTTACACAATGCTGCAATACAAGTCTGGGGAAAAGGACAAGGCGTCCTATTTGGCTAGTGTCCACGGGAAAAGGAAAGTTCCCAGAAAGACCTCATCCAAGCCATGTAAGTGAGGTGATGTGGTCAGGGGATGCCCAAGCATGTGGGTGCAGTGAGGGCCAAGGATCCATAAGTGTTATTTGTGGGTGCCTTTGTAGAAGGCGAGTTGTACCTGTCATGGATGCATTCTTTCCAAGCCCATTCTTGCCTTTATTCTTTTTCATTCTTTTATTCTTTTTTATCCTTTTTTGTTTCAAGAGCTAATCAGGGGACACTGCCTTGGCATGGTGACCAGAGCCGACAGGGTTACCCACAAGTACTTTCGCAGAAATGAGAAGGTTGGCTCATGATGAGACCCCCTTTCCCTTGGCCATGCAACCAAGAGTCACTGCCCTGGCATTGTAACCAGCTAACGACAATGTCATACCGCTAGGTACCCATGGACCTAATAGGCTGGCTCGTGATGAGACCCCCTATCCTCCGACTAGGTCTTGTTTTATTATTTTTTCGGGTCCCTCTTGTTTCTTGCTGAGAAGCTTTTTATTGCTTTCTCGGGGATCCATGGGCGAAGCATCTCGAGCTTCATTTTTAGGCTTTTATCTTTTACCAGCTTGCTTTTACCTTCTGAGCCTTTAGCCCCTTCTTCCCACGAGGTAAGGTGCAGTCCTGGAATAGGTCAACCCAATGCCTGGGCAAGGGGAATGGGATAGGTGAGCGGGAAACAAGATGTAAGAGTGGTGCTATGATGGGAGCGGACGATGGCTTTTCAGAAATCCCCCTAGTGGCAAACCAAAACCTACAGACACAGGCTTTCTAGGGCACCCTGTCAATCCCCCCAAACATGGTCAAGTGAGCAAATGTAAGATCCAAGCAGTCGTTAGAGACAAGAGGAATCAGATGCATATATTTAAAGGTTTCAATGATCAAAACTGACACATACCATGATACTTGGACCAATTACGTCATGGAGAAAGAACCTCTTCTAATACAGGACCAATCCAATGGTGATGGATGTTGTTGTTGCTATCAAGACAAAAGATGATGGGAGAAAAAGATGGGCCCTCCAAGGCTATGCTCAGGTCAATCCTGCTCTCGGTACTCCATGTCTAGGACCTGTGGACCTCGAGACATGATCTCCTAGTTATCCCTAAAAAGTGGGGATAACAGTCCCATGGGAGCAGAACATGTGGACATGTCACTTGGGAGTTGACCAAGTGGACACATCATGAGGGAGCAACCCTTGACGATGATGATAACTCGTTCTAGTGGGTCGTAGCCCCTAGAAGAGATGAGGACGTCCACATTGGGTGTAGCCATGTGTGACATATTGATGCAACCTTTCACTATGATACCCAGAGACAAGAAGAAGCCCAACGTCTTGTGTAGAAGATCTAATCAGAAGCCCAACGTCGACCTGGATGAAGAGACACCTTTTGGACAGGATAAGTTCGCATTGGACTTTTATAAATAGAGAGAACTATCTCTCATTTTGTCAGAACACTTGGATCACTTACTCTCTCTTGAGTAGCGCACACTTGGACTATTCGTCTCTCTTGTGTAGCGCTAGCTTCTTGAGGTTCTAGCGCACTTCTTCTTGTTGATGAGATTTTCTCTTGGACAATTTATTATCGAGTGAAAGGTTGCAGTTGGGTTTTTCTCCCTTGTGAAGAAGGGTTTCCCAGGATATCTCTTGTGTATCTTTTGCATGGTTATCTTCTTGTGATCTTGGATATTTGTATGATGCAATTTATGGTTAGGGTTTATGCTTAATGATGCTTATGCTATTGTAAAAATGAATAAAATGTTAGCAAGTTGAACAAGCATAAAAATTCAACAATAAGGGCATACACCCCCACAATAGTCTTCACCATTTTATTGCTTCATCTCATTGATTAAGGGTTTGCTAGGAGAAGTATAAGGGCATACACCCTCTTAGCTTAAACTCTAGCTTAGAAAAACTTGGAGAGAGGAGAAACATCACAACGTAGTCGTAAGACTATCGCAGTAGTTGTGTGTTATTGGATACCATGCTAGTCGTTGTATGCTACTAGTTGATTGCTACATAGTCGTGAGACTATGGCAGTAGTTGTGTGCTACTAGACAGCATGCTAGTAGTTGTGTGCTACTAGACAACATGCTAGTAGTTGTGTGCTACTAGTTGATTTCTACATAGTCGTGAGACTATGGCAGTAGTTGTGTGCTACTAAAAAGCATGCGAGTAATTGTGTGCTACTAGTTGATTGCTACGTAGTCATGAGACTATGGCAATAGTTGTGTGCTACTAGACAGCATGTTAGTAGTTGTGTGCTACTAGTTGATTGCTACGTAGTCGTGAGACTATGGCAATAGTTGTGTGCTATTGGATAGCATGCTAGTAGTTGTGTGTTACTAGTTCACTGCTACATAGTCGTGAAACAATCGCAGTGGTTGTGTACCACTGGACAGTAGTTGTGTACTACTATGACAATAGTTGTGTACTACTTTGGCAGTGGTTGCGTACCACTGGACAGTATGACAGTAGTTGTGTACTACATTGGCAGTGGTTGTGTACCACTTGCCAGTAGTTGTGTACTACTATGACAATAGTTGTGTATTACTTTGGCAGTGGTTGTGTACCACTAGAAAGTAGTTGTGTACTGCTATGACAGTAGTTGTGTACTACTATGACATGGCAGCAGTTGTGTACTATTGGATGACAATGTAGTAGTTGTCTGCTACTAGTTGATTGATATGTAGTCATGGAGACTACTAGTCTGCTTGGAAGTAGTTGTGTGCTATTGATTGATTGCAGCATAGTCGTGGAGACTGTGGCAGATGATATGAGCTACCGATGGCATGGTAGTAGCTATGTGATACTAGTTGATTGCAGGGTACTCAGTGGACTACTATAAGAAGACATCATGGAAAGATACCTCCCTAGCTAAGAAGGAGTGTTTGTTGAAGTTTTACTTATACAGCTAGCAGTCACGGTTCTTCTTTATCATTATAATCATTTAGCACATTAGTTGCATAAATAAGATCACTGAAAGAGAGGCAATCATATAACCAATAGAGACACAGATTATCCTAGGAAACCCTCATAGAGGAGAAAACCCAGCAAAAACTTCCTCAATATAGATAGACCAAAGACCGAACAAAAGATCCTCCTCTACTCCTTCACTAGGAAGAGTATCGCACCACTTAACCAACAAATACCAAGAGATAGACCAAAACCCCTCCTTGACGTCACCCCCAGTTGCAGCAGCTTCTCCTCCAAGACTTGTGCACTGTTGAGCTGAGTGTGTTGAGTGTGTTCAAATAAGACACCATCCTCACATATAAATAAAGGTTGTGAGGTGGCGCTAGGGTTGCGACTCTTCACTTGGTCGAGCCGACTTTTCGTAGAAGTGGTTAAAACCACTTTAAAATTACTAGGGGACAACTTTACAAATACCACCATATAAATACAGGTTGACCAATCCACAAAAGGGGATTTGATCTTATACAAGACCCAACTTGATCAATCCACAAAAGGGGATTTGATCTATACAATAATGACTCAAATATAAGTAGAATATTCTTTGACGTTACAATAATTCAACCCTCCCCCTTAACAAGAAGGGTATTCTATTAACAACATTAATAACAATTGACTAGACTCAATACATCATCAAGAGGAGGAGACATCGTCATCAGCATCGGTAACATTTTCGGTCATATCTATAGGTCATCGGATTTTTTTCTCATCATCAACATCAGTAGAAATTGAACAGCATCATTATCTATAGCACAGAGTTGGAGTAACATCATCATCATCAACAACATGAAGATGGAACATCAACATCATCAACAACATGAAGATGGAACATCAACATCATCAACAACAACATCAATAGCACGAAGTTGGAACAACAACATCAATAGCACGAAGCTGGAACATCAACATCGACTGCACGAAGCCGGAAAATCAACATCAACAGCACGAAGCTGAAACATCAACATCTATATGTGGCAACAAAATGAGGCAGGTGCATCAACATCTGTGGTACTCTGGCAGACCGTCCTTACCAGACCCTCGGGATCTGCCAAGGAATCATAAGATTCCCTAGGATATAAAATCCTAACAAGCTACCATGTGGTACTCTGACAGACCGTTCTTATCGGACCTGTTGACCGCCCATTTACCACAGGTGGTCAACTCATGTGCCATGAAGATATGCATCATCAGATGCAAGTATGTTGAAGACGGTTTGGTTCTACTGGGCATTTTATGCCTCCAGCACAAAATTTTGTAAACGGAATTTCCGCACCCCTGCGCAAGTTAATAATGTAATAGGTCTGCATGGATCATAGTTAGGTTAGGTACCTTGGGATGTTTTCATTGGGAGAGTTCTTTTCACCGAGGGTTTTTTATTCTCAGGTTGTCAATTGGGCTTTTTAGCCTAGTTGATTTCCCATGAGTTTTTCCCTCACACTTGCAATAATTCCTCCAAAGTGGCGAACGGCGTTCTAATGGTCTCATCCTTTGGTAGCTATTGTTTAGGAATGATGTAAATGACCATGTTAGACATTGTAGAAAGTTTCGCGGAATTCCTTCGAGCCTAGATAGGTTTTTTTAATTAAGTAAATTTAATTAATTTTCCTAAGGTTGGAATTTTAATTATTTAATTAATTGAATTTTTTTGAGCAAATATTGTAAAAACTGGGTCCTTGGGCTTTTGATAGGGGTATTTGTGCTCAAAAGAAATGGAAAGGCACCCCCTACACCCATGGACCAAGTTTCAGCTCAGTCGGACAAGTTTTGTTATGCATTTGTCCACCTAGAGTGTCAGTGAGTTAAAACAACAATTTTAATTGCTAAGTATGACATTGCCGAAATGTCATTTTTTGTAATAATGAGTTAGATGATGTGAAATGTTGAAATGATGGTTAGAGAGAGACCCCCTAAGCATAACCTTAGCCTCCCAACCTTTTCCAAGCTATTCTAACCCCTTACCCACCTTCTACACTCAAAAATCACGCCCCCCTAGGGAGATTGACGTTTTTCCTTGGTGGAGGTTGTTGTGACTTATTTGGGGCCCCCTCTCATAAGTTATGACTCCCTTTAACCCCCACATCACCTCCTAGGGTGATCCCACTCCTTTTTTCTCATTAAACCTCCTCCATTTCTTCAATTTCACTCTTTTTTTGCCCCCTCCAAGAGGAGTTACGCCCCCCTCATTGAGATTCTTATGTTTGCTTGGGTTTTGACACTTGAAGCTCATCCAAGTGCCTTCACCTTGCCTCTTGAGCTATCAAAGAAACCCCTCCTCACTCATTCACCTCACCATTCTTTGAGCTAAAGTTATGCTACAGAAATTTCGCCCCATCCATCTTGCTCTTGCCATCTCACATTCACTCATTTCTCTTTTGAGAGCATTGGAGCAATTAGTTGCCAAGGCTCTCCCATTTGGATTCAATAATAAAAGCTTTGGAGGATTTTGGATCAATCTAGAGTAATCAGATTTGTATTTTGCACATGAGGTGATCTTGTTCCTTTGCATTTTGTGAGTTTTTGACTAGTTTCTTGAGCAAATTAGTTTGTTTGGGTAGATCATTTAACATTAGTGTTGTTGATCTATATATGTAGGGTAGTTAGTATTGTGAAGTACTTCATTTTTACTAACCTATCTTATCATATTATGCTACTCTTTGCCTCACGTCTTGCTTGAGTGTGCAGGTTTTCCTCAAGGGTGTTGGTTGGAAGAGACTTTAGAGGGGTTTCCAATCAAAACTCTCATACACTCCTTTCTTTTAGTTTGAATCTGATTTATTTCTGTTCATTCACATCATATTGTTGTAGCTAACATATCTTAGATAGGTCAAAAATTTCTATATTTCACTTGGAGATTTCATGTGAAAAATTTCTGTGTAAAAAACAGAAAATTTTCTTGACTTTTTGTGTGTTTTGCAGTATTTCCAGCAAGCTTTTGCTTGCTGGTTTTTGCAGATTCTTACCAGGGACAAGGGGAAACGCTGCCAAAATTCATTCTCAAAACATCCCCAAGGGTCTCCATTGGTTGGGTAACGAATCCCTTACTTTCTCTCTTGTAAACTTCATTTTCTTGCTTTCATTTCAGCATTTTTGTATCATTCAATACTAATAATACATTGCCTACACCTTGGGTGTGTGATTGGCCAAGCCAACCCCCCAATATCGTTGGGCTAGCTTAGGTTTCCTTTCAAGTTCATTTTTTTTTTTTTTAACACCACTTGTCTACAAGACAAGGTAGTGTGGCTACTTAATAATAATAATCTCATTTTTATTTTCCAACCCTCTTTGGCCAACAATGGTAGGCTTGTCTCCACCTTCGCTATTGTGAGTGGTTTGTTCTATTCTTTCTATTTCATTTCTATTGTTTAATTAATATTGCCTACACCTTGGGAGAGTAATCACCAAAATCGTGAGGCTAGTTGATAATAATGCTTTGATGATCTACATGTTACTATGGTTTAAAATTATCTAGTGTAATCATCACACATCTATCATCTCATTTTCTTTTATGCTATTTCTTTCATATATGCCTATGATGTCATGTTTTATGGTTTAATGCTTTGGAATTTATCTTAAGTGGTGCAACTCTTAAGGCATTATGCCATTTATCTTTTTCAAGCATATGTGAATCACTTGATGGTTTAGGATCTAGCTCTCTTAATTCTTGCCAAGTATTTCATTTTCAAGCACATCTTTTTCAATGAGCTAGCATACATGTGGATGAATGATTAAGTCTTAAGTTCTATTCTTATTATCATTCGGCAAGTTGTTCTTGTCTTTCTCTTTTTTGCAAAGTTATATGTCATGATGATGAATGGGATGCCATGTTAATGATGTTTATCTTATGAGCTTTTACATTCATGTTATCTTATGTTTATGGGTTAAATATTTACTTGTATAACACATCATTTCAAGCACTTTGCAGTTTCGGTTTTGGGCCTAAATCACACTTTTCAAACACTTAAAACACTTCTAAAACACTCCAAACACACCTAAAGACTCACCTACGAGTCATAATAACCTTTTAGACAACTTAGGATAGCCTAATTCAACCATCTCCACCATCTAAAATGGGTTTGAGGAAAACAACAAAGGGTAGTGGCGGGGGACCGTCCCATGACGCTCCATGTGGGTGTCCTCTCCGGGAAGTACTCTTACTGTCAGGGCTGACCGTGGAAGCTAGGGTGGGCTTCGTTGCCTTACTATCTTGAGCACCCAGTAGCTATTTGGCTATAAGAGGAGGAGATTTAAGGCTCCAAACATAGTTAGGGGGAGGGAACAATAAAATTTACTTAACTTTTAAGAAACTCCTAACCACCTAGTTGCATAGACAATCCATGTGTTTTGGAAGATCTTAGATAAATGTTTAGAAACACACATTGCAAGCACTTTCATGTTTACAAATCTCTAATGCAATCTTATGGTTTGTCTTTCTAAATGTTTTAAACTTTCATGAGCATTTGAATTTTCCAAACTTATTCATATCTTT
>JASDQU010104954.1:233852-270752 GCA_032191745.1 Picea mariana
TGATGCTCTTGTTTGTTTGATAAACTTGGTCATCTGGCGACTCCATTTTAAAAATAATTTGACAAGGCATTTTTCAAGAAGGAACTCACGGCTTGTTTGTTTCATCTTTGAACTTGAAAAGGTTTTTGGATGAAGCTGGCATGTTTTCTTTCTTGTTGGATCCTTAGTAATTTTGAGTCCCAGATTTTTTTTCAATGAGTGAACTCACAAAGCCTTTTGATTTTTTTGGAATTGTTGGTTACCCTCATGATATATCTGAAAATGTTATTGATAACATTCCTGACTTTTTTGATCATGATCATGCTGGTGCTCACATCTAGGCCTTCACTAAGTGTATCGAGAAATGGTGTGATCCACCTATTTATGAGGATGTTCTAATGCAATTATTTGTCTTTACTCTTTGTGGTGATCGGGCAAATGATTGGTTTCATGATTCACCTGATAAGACATTCAAGACCATACGGGATTTGTTGCATGCCTTCTTGAATCTATTTGGGCGTAGTCAACATGAAATTCACAATGAATTGGTTGATGGTTTTATGGAAACATGGAGGAGGAAAAATCTTTCAAATATAAAAACAATCAGTTCAGACATAGAGATAGATGCTCCATCAAATCCGACGAACGAAATTAATGAAGTGGTTCGAAACATACAGTTTCCCCATAAAGAACAATGTGAAGCCATGAATGAACAATTTGTGGCCCTAGAAGATCAATTGGAGGTCATAGAAGATGACTTTACAGAAGCTTATATTGAATATTCAGACCCCCTTGAAAATGAGCTTGACAGTGAAGAAGATGGGGAAATTCATTGGGAGATTACGGATGAATCCATGGATAGGCCAATCATTCATATTGAGGAAATAAAGGAACTTGAGTTGGAAAATGTTGAATATCTAGATGATTCAAGTCCCCACCCTCCTCCCGAGGAACCGATCTTTTTGAAGGCTAACTTTGAAAATCTTGAAGAAAACAATATGATGGTTTATGTGGTATGTTCTTTTTCAACTTCTCAACCAGAAGATGAGTTAACGCAGAGTTATGTGGAAATGGAAGGCAGATTCAGTTTATCAATGTCATATCATTATGAGTATTGGTTGGCCTCCCACCTTGACAGTCATGATCACTTGTCCTTCATTTCAAATTCAACGGCAAACTTCTTCTTACAATCTATGATGAGCTTTTCTTCATCTGTCAAGAACAAGTGATCCACATATAGCAACAATATAATTGGTTCATCACTCTCAATCTTGAAGTAAAGGTTGGGATGAAGTAAAGGTTGGGATCAGCTTTACTCTTGGTAAAGCCCAAGCTCATCAAAAAAGACTATCAATCATGCCATACCAAGCTCTTGGAGCTTGCTTCAACTTGCAAACATGAGTCTTCCTGTCCTGTAATTTGAAACCAAATTTTCACATCACATTGCACCAACCTGGTACACTTGCTTAGCTGCAACTTAATATGCACAATCATGTGCTAGCTCTATGTGCTTTCTACAAAGCACTATTTGTCTCATTGTCTAAGAGTATATTCTCTACTCTCTCTACAATTGTTCCTTTGGGACTGGGACTCTGCACCTGGAGCTGCTCTGAAGCTGAGAATGACTGCTCTATTCTCACTGTGGCTGCTAAACTCTAAAAGTAACTCCTCTACGCTATCACGAAAACAGCGTCATCTGAAACTGAGAGTGGTTCAATAACTGACACCAAGGGTAACTTATCCTCTTTCTCTAGAGGTAACTCAATCTTCTATTCTAGTCATGTCTCCATGGCCCGACTAATGTACTACATCAACATGCACTGGAGATAGCTCAATCTCAAATACAGGGATTGTCATACCTACTCCCTCTAAATCTCATACTGTATCGTCTTATTTTAATGAATCATGTTTGTTCTATATATACTTCTTCTGATTGTTGGAGCAAGTGTCTCGTCATAGTCTTCTCCCTCTTGCTGCGAGAATCAGGCTTTGAACATCTTTATACTATTATCTGCAGCATGCTTGATCTGTTAGATCAATCTTGGAAGTCACCACTGACTTCCCTTCAAGGCAAAATTCATATCCTTGTCCTTTTGACTGGCTTCCTCCTCTGTCATTGACGAAAGGGAATCTTCTATAGAGATTTCATGTCTCCTAGAGGTCCCTAAAGCTACGATCTAGTCTTCTCAACTCATGGCATATGTCTGTCAGTACTGGAAGATGTCTCTTTTTCCCATCTGATCCTTTCTGAGATCAGGCTTACTCTGAGTCTTGAATTCTTCTGAGTCTACAAAAACTTCATAGTCTCTGCAAGATATACTTAGTGTTTGAATACTAGGTCTTAATATGAAAAGTTGAGTCAGACTTCAAACGAATTATGCTTCATGTCAAGGTGGCTTCATTATCCATTGACCAAGTCTATTGTAAGTTCTATTCTAATGTTCGATCATCTTTGGAGCCTTCTGCTCCTTACAATCAATCTCCATATGAGATACTCTATATCTCAAAAGTAGTTTCTTCTTCATCTTCTTTGGAACATGGATGTATACGATCATGTATACAACTTGGATAGTCTGCTCCATGTCTCATCTAATATGTTGTCTCCTGCAACCATCACTATAGCTTCCTCAGGGTTATCACCTATGACCTACCCAAAACAAGAACAACAATGGAGAAACAACATACAAGAATAATACTCTCTATAATAATAATAAAACAATAGCAAGAACAATCGTCACAGTAGCTCTTGTAGAGCTATCACTTCTGACATGCCTGAAACAAGGGTAAAAAGTAAGAAATACAATAATAAGGAATGAGAGAAACACTCTTCTAGTGTTGTGATCAATCATTCCTCCGTGGTAACCTGGAAACAAAACAAGAAGTTTATCCTAGAGGAGAATTTAGTTATATCTAGTAAATGATTACATTAAGCATTTATCTAAATAGTGCTCACATGCTACCAAGTATTCAATAATAAAACTTTTCAAAGATTGCTATCACAAGTATAGTGTTTAGCAGTTATCAACTTGATATGAGTAAATTTGAATCTTATCAATTTAATCAATCAAACCTGGATCCTGGAGTCTTGTCCTCAAAAATGAGTGTGTTGTGTTTCTTCTGCGTCTCCTTCACTCAAGATGACAAGTACTTTCTTCAACCTATCCTCTGTACTAAGACAATATGATATCTTGACAGAAAACTGAGTTAGGGAATAAACTCTATAATCTCAACTTTAATCAATCTAATACTTTGACTTTAATTTTGACCAATGGTTAGTATCATAACTTCAACAAATCAAAATGCAACTTGGATATTCATAAGATTATAATAATGCCATAACAAGTAGAGGCATATCAAAGTAATCAAACCTGGGGTGCATAGTTCCTCTGAATGTGTTGGATTTGAGATCCCTTTGGATCTACGATTGTTGTTTAGACAAAAGATCCTTTCTCCTGCAAATACCCTTAAAATAATGATACAGTTTAAACATATGTAAGTACATACCTCTAACAGCATCGGCAGGTAGTGGCACCATCCGACAGCAATGGCAAGCAATAATGAACCTTTCAAAGTTCAAAGGTGCTTCAACTTGTAACTTAAAGTTAGCTGGAGATTTTCTAGGATAAGGCGCACTAGGACAATAAAAATCAGTCCCAACACTTCACAAAAAACTTTCACTACAACCGGTACTGCAGATGGTGCTGGCACTAGAACTGGTGTTGCAACTGGCATGAAGGAACTGGCACGAAGGAACCGGTACTACAAATGCAACTCCAACTTAGGGTTTTATGAGGAAACCCTAATTTATCAAACTTCAAATTTTGGAATTCTAATCTAGGGACTAGATGCACCCTCCTAGGGCGAGTTCCTAGGTGTGGTTACTTTCTCCAACGTCCTCCTTAAACAAGGAAAACATCACACTTAGGGTTTTTGGGTTTATGCAAAAACCCTAATTCTGCAGCAGCTGCAACACTGAGAACTGAATCTTGGAGAGGGTGAGTTGAAGCTAGCCACTTCTTATAAACTGTGAGTTGGTCTCTTTCAGGCCTGCTCTAATACCATGTTGAAGTTTTTACTTATATAGCTAGCAATTACGTTTCTTCTTTATTATTACAATCATTTAGCACATTATTACAATCATTGAAAGAGAGGCAATCACAGAAATAAAGACACACAGAATATTCTGAGAAACCCTCATGGGGGAAAAAACCCAGCAAAAACTTTCCTCAATATAGATAGACCAAAAACTTCCACTACAATTGGTACTAGCACTGCAACTGGTGTTGCAACTGGCATGAACTAGCACGAAGGAACTGGCACTGCAACTGATACTTCAACTACAGCTGCAACTGGTACTTCAACTGCAATTGGTACTACAACTGCAACCTAGGGTTGATGAGGAAACCCTAATTCCTCAAACTTCAAATTTCAAAATTTTGATCCAGGGACAAGATGCGCCCTCCTAGGGCAAGCTCCTAGATGGTCTTAGTTTCACCAACGTTCTCCAACAAAGGTAAAAACGTCACTCTTAGGATTTATGCAGAAACCCTAATTTTGCAGTAACCGCAACATTGAAAACTGAATCTGGGAGAGGATGCGTTGAGGCTAGCCACTTCTTTATAAACTGTGAGTTGGTCTCTATCAAGCCTGCTTTGATACCATGTTGAAGTTTTACTTATACAGCTAGCACTTGCAGTTCTTCTTTATTATTATAATCATTTAGCACATTAGTTGCATAAATAAGATCACTGAAAGAGAGGCAATCAAAAAAACAATAGAGACACAGATTATCCTGGGAAACCCTCATGGGGGAGAAAACCCAGCAAAAACTTCCTCAATATAGATAGACCAAAGACCGAACAAAAGATCCTCCTCTACTCCTTCACTAGGAAGAGTATTGCACCACTTAACCAACAAATACCAAGAGATAGACCAAAAACCCTCCTTGACGTCACCCCCAATTGCAGCAGCTTCTCCTCCAAGACTTGCACACTGCAGAGCAGAGTGTATTGAGTCTGTTCAAATGAGACACCATCCTCACATATAAATACAAGTTGTGAGGTGGCGCTAGAGTTGTGACTCCTCACTTGGTGGAGTCGACTTCTCCTAGAAGTCGCTAAAACCACTTTACAATTACTAGGGGTTGATTTTACAAATACCACCAGATAAATACATGTTGACCAATCCACAAAAGGGGATTTGATCTTATACAAGACCCGACTTGATCAATCCACAAAAGGGGAGATCTCAACCATTGATTAGATGGGAGATGAGATGATCTCAACACTTCATGTTTTAGGTTTCCTTTTGGAAGGCAAAGAGGGGCCCCAAGGGTGAAGGAGGGCGCATTCTTCATTGCTTGGTTTGCTCATTGTGAGAGGAGTTCTTCTTGGATGGAGATGAGGTCAGTTTTGTGAGGAGAGTTGAGCTAGGGTGCTTGCTTTCATGGAGGGAGGCTTGCCTTGTACACCATAGCTTATTTACTGGAGAGGTTTTGCTGTTGAGGAGGGCGCAATGCTAGATTGGGGCGCATCAGCAGTTTAGAGACTTCTAGCTATTAGATTGCAGTGAGATCAATTGCAGAGGGTTGCCATTCAGCATAGCTTCATTGTTGTGGAGAGGTTTCCAGATCTGAGCTCACAGCTGGCAGTTGGAGAAGATTCAGTGGTTCTGGTAGTTTGCATGAGGGGCGCACCATTCTGGGGCGCATCTGTTGATTTCGAGCTTGTATATCAACTCAGTTGGAATTGCTATTGTATCAGGTTCTTTCATATATTGTGTTTACTGTAACCCTTCTTCTGCTTTCCTCATATATACATCCATATTCCAAACTGGTTTTCCTTGGGAGGGTTTTATCCAGGATCATGTTGACCAAAAATACCTGTCTACAAATGCATGATTTAGTTTCTTAGATCTGTTCATATTCAGCAGTAAACGATGTTTAGGTGTGTTATGTTTATTTTGAGATGCATGTACTAATTTTTGGTGACAAAAACGACATGCTAGAGCACCCAAAATTGAGAACATAACCGTAACAAATCAACAAAATAATTTTGTATTGTTGGCTGTTATAAAACAGCAGAAAATAAATTAACTTGTAGTTGAAACTTAGAGCCTTTCTTTGGTCAAAGACAGACCAAGAAGGCAAGCTGATAGGACCTGGAATTTTCACATAGTATCAGAGCTTCGGTGGCTGAATTTTTGGACAGTTGGGACAACATTTTGAGTGGTTGTCATACACTTCTTTCTGGCGGATTTTTTAGGGCATCCATTGACTCATTCAGTGGTTGTTAGAGAGCAGAATTTTTCAGAGGATTGTTGGGCAGTTTGGACACTAGTCATCAGTCTCTTTTCACACCTATGCAGTAGGAGTGAGGCTGATTTGACGTTGACCTCTTTTCACACCTATTTTGTTAGGAGTGAGGTCAGATTACACTTGTCTCTTTTCACACCTGTGTTGACAGGAGTGAGACAGTGTTTTCCTTGGCAGAGTGAGCACTAGTTGGGGATTGTAGTTTGGCAGACATGTCAACATCTCAGATGCGAGTTGAGGACAGGCTAGCAGGGGCTAGCAATTGGTCGCCTTGGAAGGCGAGGATGGTCTTCGTCTTAGAGGACCTCGAGCTATGGGATATAGTCAAGGCAGTTGTTCCCCCCATTCCTGTCACTTCTCCCGTCTTGGTAGCAGAGTTCAGGAAAAGGAACAACAAGGCGAAGAGGACCATTTGTGACGCAGTTCGTGACCATATCATACCCCATTTGACGAGGAAGGCTTGTGCATACGAGATGTGGGCATCTCTATGCAAGTTGTATGAGACCTCCAATGAGAACCGGAAGACGGTTCTTCATGACCGACTCAGGGGCATTCGCATGCTCAAGGATGAGTCGGTAACTTCATTCCTTGGTCGCTTCACTCAGATCAGAGACGAGCTTGGAGTCGTCAGCGAGGTTGTTGACCCTAACTCTTTGGTGAGGCAAGCTATGAATAGCTTCACCAAACCGTGGGGTCCATTTGTAAGTGGCATAGTTGTCAGGGAGGTCATGCCTACATCGGAGAGGATGTGGGATGACTTCATCCAGGATGAGATTCGGTTAGTAGCCGAGGCTTCTGGACAGCGGCAGCAACAGCAGCAGCAGATTGGTCAGGGTGAGGAGAATCTTGCTCTTTGGACAAAGGACAAGAAGAAGGTCGGTCGTGGGGGTCGGCAGGGTCCCAAGTTTGGGGCCCCACCACAGGGGAGTGGAGGAGGAGAGAGCAGCAGTGGTCAAGGCAGTGGTCAGAAGAGAGATATGAGCAAAGTGAAGTGCTTTGTTGATAAGAAGTTTGGGCACTATGCTGGACAGTACCCGAATAGGAAGAAGAAGAAGGGTGGTACCGCAGCTACAACAGAGGAGATTGACTTTCAGACACAGTTTCAGAGAGAGTGTGCTTTCCTCACTTGCTGCACTTCAATTGAGACAACACCCAGGATTTGGTATATTGATAGCAGGGCTTCGAGCCACATGACTGGATATTGAGAGCATTTTTCTGATCTCAGAGACACTGAGGTCAGGATTGAGATTTCTCTTGGAGATGACAGAGTTGTCACAGTTGCAGGGGTTGGCACAGTTGCTTTTCGGAGAAATGGCTTGCCACCTATATCGTTCACGGATGTTCTCTATGTCCCTGGCATGAAGAAGAATCCGATATCAGTTTCCACCCTCCAGGATAAAGGTCTTGAGGTGACATTCAAAGGCACCGAGGTACTGATTCATCCTCGAGGTTCTCCACGTGCCTCAGGACAAGTGATTGGAGTGAGAGAGGGGAAACTGTTAAGATTGTTTTTTCAACCACTTCATGCATTGGCAGCGGGCAGCGATAGCAGCAGACAATTATGTGAGTTATGGCATCGTAGGATGGCCCACCTACATCATGGGGCTCTTGGAGGTATGAGAGAGGTTGTGACCGGAGTGCCATAGATCAGCATACAGCATCAGGATGTTTGCAGAGCCTGTGTGCTTGGCAAGTTTGCCAAGGCATCGTTCCCCAACAGTGACACCAGGTCAGCTGGGATACTGGATTTAGTACACACGGACGTGGGTGGGCCCATGACTTGGAGGGCCCTGAATGGTTGAGTATTATCTCGCATTTATTGATGACTACTTGAGGAAGACTTAGATCTATTTCTTGAAGGCCAAGAGTGAGGTCTTCACACGATTCCAAGAGTTCAGAGCTCTTGTGGAGAACCAATCGGGAAAGAGGATCAAGGTCTTGCGGTTGGATAATGAGGGAGAGTATTCCTCAAGACAGTTTGTAGACTTTTGTGCATAGCATGGAATCAGGAGACAAATGACCGTACCTTACAACCCCCAGCAGAACGGGGTTGCTTAGAGGAAGAACCGGGCCATTACCGGTGCAGCAAGATCTATGTTGCATGATCAGAGTTTGCCTTTGTATTTGTGGGCAGAGGCATGTGCTACTGCAGTTTAACTGCAGAACAGGAGCCCCCATAGGATTTTGGGGAAGATGACTCCTAAGGAGGCCTTTAGTGATAGCAGGCCCGATGTCGAGCACATAAGGATATTTGGGTGCTCGACTTTCTCTCATGTCCCCTCAGAGAGGAGGACAAAGCTAGACCCCACAACCCAACAAGGGATTCTAGTTGGATACTCAAAGGTGTCGAAATCCTATCGCATCTACATTCCGCCACTTAGGAAAGTGGTGGTGAGCAAAGATGTCAGATTTGAGGAGGATAGGGCTTTTGTGAGATCTCTTCAGTCGAGAGTTGTAGTTGAGGATGATGCAGAGTTGCCAGTTGCAGTCTTGGAGGGAGCACAGCCTTAGTCGCCAGGTACACCAGTATCAGGGGTGACAGGGTCACCATGCACAGCTTCAGGGTCACAGTCAGAGCATGTTCAGTCAGATGGGGCACAGACTTCAGAGGGAGCACAGTCTTTGAGATCTCAAAGTGTTGAGATGAGTCCAAAGGCAAATACTCTTGGGCAGAGAGACCTTACTTCTCCGTTGACCACTTCAGGGAAGAGGAGACCTAGATGGTTTCAGGAGACCTTGAAGGAGGCCAGGGAGAATGTAGGGGAGCCCAAGAGCCAGATCAGAGAGAGCAGGCCACCAGTCAGATTGGGATCATATTTGGCACTAGTGACGAGTATCAGGGATACTGAGCCACAGACTTTTGCGCAGGCAGTTGACCATCAAGTCTGGAGAGAGGCCATGGTTGAGGAGTATGACTCCATTGTGCGCAATAATGTCTAGGATGTGGTTCTGAGGCCAGTGGGGAAGTCAGTTGTGACTTCCAGGTGGTTGTACAAGACCAAGATTGTTGCAGATGGCAACGTGGAGAAACACAAGGTCCATTTTGTAGCACGAGGCTTCTCACAGATTGAGGGAGTCGATTATGACGAGACTTTCGCACTAGTTGCGAGATACACTTCTATCAGGACTATCCTTGCCATAACAGCAGAGAAGGGTTGGAGCATTCATCAGATGGATGTGAAAACCGCATTTCTGAATGGCTTTATTGAGGAGGAGGTGTACATAGAGCAGCCACAGGGTTTTGAGGTGAGTGACAGGGAGACTCACGTGTGTCTTCTGAGGAAGGCACTATATGGTCTAAAGCAAGCTCCCCGTATTCACGCATTGATACTTATTTGCTTCAGATGGGCTTCGAGAAGAGCGATGTTGATCCGAACCTCTATTTCATCATTAAGGGTGATGACACGCTCATTCTAATTTTGTATGTGGATGATTTATTCATTACTGGAGACGAGGATCTCATAGCTGAGTGCAAGCTGGGACTTGCATCATGAAATATCCCTGATCTGTCTGATCAAGATATTCGCTACTGTTCTAATGCTCTGGCATGCAGATTTGATACACTGGGGGTTTCTGGATGTGTTTTAGCCGTGTGTTTGAGATGTTCTTTCGGTTATTGTGGTTGCATGTTGGTTATTCCAGGTGCATGTTGGTTATTACATGTGCATGTTGCATATTTAATGTTTAACAATCATATAAAGGTGCATGCAAGAGTATAGAATGTCAACTGCTCAATATCATGAATAATAGCGGTTCAAGCATGGAAATACAATAGCCTACTGGAAAAATAGAATCTAGACGTCAGTCAGATCTCCTGGATCTGTACTAGAATACAATCAAATAACAAAAATACCCGTGATCATAAGAAGATAGCAGATCTGATGCATGCACGGATAGATCGGCAAAAATGTGCGATTTTCGGAGAAATACGGTAACCGCTACTAGCTGGAAAACTCGATCTAAAGAACCCACTGTCAGAATGTGCTCGAAACTGCTCCAATAGATGCGCCCTGGTCTCTATACTGGGATGGATGTCTATCGGAACTCGGATCGGACCTCTACGGCACTAGATCTGGACCCCTGGGGGGTTTGCGCCCCTCCTGGGACACTGAATGCGCCCCAAAAGATTCCACCGTCGAAATCTGTTGCTATATGGCTCGAAACGATCATCTCGTCAAATGATGAAATGGGTCGGAAGGGTTTGTCCGGATCTGCCCTGGAACATCTGCATGCAACGCCAAATGTCTGTCTGGAATGACTGCGACCTAAATAGCTGGATGAATCGATCTGCAAGATTCCACCGTCGGAATCTGATGATAGATGGCTCAATGGAAGCGCCCTGGCTAGATCTCTACTGGGTCGGAACGAATCTGCAATCGGGACACAGGTCTATTGCAAATCTCTGAATCCTCAAAATAGCTTGCGCCCTCCTTAGCTGAGCTGCACCCTCCACAATGAATACTCCTGAAATGAACGGTGAAATACCTGGATGGTATCTCCGATGGGCTAGGGTGTGTCTCTCAACACCAAAAACGATCAATGGTGGTGGTTTCCTCAAGAATTCCACAAAACAATAAGGTTGGCTCTCCTCCTCCTCTCGAAACTCTCAACATCAAATCATAACAATGCATAAGGAGGAATTAGGTCAAATTCCTCCCTTTATATCTTTCCCGATCTAATTCTTCGTTGACCTCACTTAACCTAGGCGCCTTTCCTCCTAAAGTGATTTATTTGTCAATTAAGTCCCCCCCTTAACACCTTTTCATTATAATTCTCCGTTGACTTAGGCTTAAGTGACTTTTCCTAAGTATTTTGGCTTAATTCATCATTTAGCCGTTAATTCCTCCTTATTTCTCCATCTTGTTCCTTGTTTGTGCCTGACTATAGTCTACGGGAACATATAGACTACTAAGTCACTCCCTGCTGGCCTACTCTTGGGAACGGGACATCACAGTCCTCTCTTCCCGAGATTGCTTGTCCTCAAGCAACATCAATCCTGGATGCTGCAGAATATGCTCTCCCTCCCATGTGGCATCCTCCACTGGAAGACCCCTCCATCTAACCAAGCACTCTCTGATGATCCTGCTCCTCAATCTGTGCTCTCTCTGCTCTAGTACCTCCTCTGGCACTAGTTCCAACTGACCCTCCTCATCCAAGGGTGGCAACTCCTGTGAAATGCTAACCTGCTGTCCCACCGCCTTTTTAAGGCAAGAGACGTGAAAGACGTTATGAATCTTGCTACCTTCTGGTAGCTCTAGCTCATATGCCACCTCGCCTATCCTCCTGATGACTCTGTACGGCCCATAGAACTTTAGCTTCAGTTTCTCTGCTCCGCTCCTCTTCAAGGAAGATTGTCGGTATGGCTGTAATAGCAGGAAAACCAAATCTCCTACCTCAAAACTACGCTCAACTCTGTGTCGATCTGCATATATCTTCTGTTGATTCTGAGCTGACTGCAAGTTCTCCTTTGACTCTCCTCCACCCAATCCTTGGCCCCCGAGACCTTGCTGTCCCCAAACACAGTATCTATAAAGGAGGGTGCATCGTATCCATACAATGCCCTGAATGGTGACATCCTGATAGACATATGGTAAGTTGTGTTGTAGCAATACTCACCGATATGTAACCATCTCACCCAAGTGCGTTGTTGTCCTCCCACATAGTTCCTCAGATACCCTTCCACCCATTTGTTGACGATCTCTGTCTGCCCATCTGTCTGTGGGTGGTAGCTGGTACTCGTGGCTAGCTCTATGCCTGTCAATCTGAAAAGCTCCTGCCAAAATGCATTGATGAAGCGCCCATCCCTATCACTGACTATCTGCCTGGGTAACCCGTGCAATCGGAATACCTCCCCGAAGAACAACTCTGCTACCTGTATGGCCTTGTAGTCTGTGCGTATGGCGAAGAAATGTGCGAACTTGGTCAGTCTGTCGACCACTACAAATATACAGTCCCTTCCCTGCACTCTAGGGAGGCCTGTAATGAAATCCATGGAAATGCTCTCCCATTTCTGCTCTGGAATGGGTAGAGGTTGTAGTAGCCCTACGGGATGTGTCTACTTGGACTTGTTCTGCTGACAAGTCGTGCACTCTCGTATGTGTTTCAGCACGTCATCCTTCAGACCCTTCCATGAGAATCTCTCCCTGATCTGCCTATAAGTTTTGAAGTATCCCCGATGCCCTGCTGTTGGTGAATCATGACACACCTTCAGAATCTTCCCTTTTAGGGTGGATTCTGGAACCAAGTAGATCCGGTTCTTGTAGAAAATGACGTCATCAAGAACCCGGTATCTATCATCAATCACTTGCCCGTCCATCACCTCACAAGAAAATTTGTTTTTGGAGTATTCCACCAACAAATGAGCTTTCCAATCTGTACAAATATCCATCATCAAATTCGAATGCCTGGATCTTTGAGACCCACTTCTGCTGCCTCTCGCTGAGGTCTTTCTGGTCAAGGAAATACTTGAGACTGTTATGATCAGTCTTCACTACAAACCTGCTGCCAACCAGATACTGCCTGAATTTGGTTAAAGCATGCATGATCGATAGCATCTCCTTGTCGTAAATAGGATAGAGTCTCTCTGACTCGTCGAGCTTTCTGCTCTCAAACACAATGGGGTGGGCCCCCTGCATCAATACTGCTCCAATCCCCACCCCTAATGCGTCGCACTCTAAGACGAATGGCTGAGAAAAGTCGGGGAGGGCTAGAACAGGGCATGTGCTCATAACCTCCTTCATTTTGTTGAATGGCTGTTGTGACTCCTCTGTCCAATGAAAAGCACCCTTCTTTGTCAAGTCTGTGAGTGGTGCTCCCAACTGTGAAAAACCCTTGACAAACCGTCTATAGTAACTGCATAACCCAAAGAATCCTCTCAGCTCCGTGAGATTCTTGGGTGTTGACCAATCCACAATGGCTCTGATCTTTTCCTGGTGAACCTGTACTCCCTGCCCACTGATGATATGCCCTAAGTACAGTAGTTCCCTCATGCCAAATTCACATTTGGATTCCTTGGCATATAAAGATTGGGCCTTCATAATATCCAAGACCTTTCCCAAATGTGCTAAATGCTCATCCCATGTCTTGCTGTAGATCAATATATCGTCGAAGAATACCAGAAGGTACTTCCTCAACTGTCCTCTAAAGATATGATTCATGCAAGACTGGAAAGTGGCTGGTGTGTTGGTCAGTCCGAACGGCATGACCAAGAACTCAAAATGTCTGAAATGGCATCGGAATGCTGTCTTCTCAATATCCTGCTCCCTGATGCTGATCTGATGGTATCTTGAACGTAGATCAATCTTACTGAAGAAGATTGCCCCATGTAACTCATCTATACGTGGAATGGGGTAACGATTCTTGATCGTTTTCTTGTTGAGCGCTCTGTAATCGATGCACATCCGTAATGTGCCATCCTTCTTCAGTACCAGTACTACTGAAGATGCAAAAGGACTCCTATTGGGCCTCATATGCCCCATAGCGAGCAAATCTTTGATTGCTTTCTCAATTTCGTCCTTAAATTTCTTGGGGTGTCTATAGGGTGTTGTAATCACCGGTGTAGCCCCTGCCTCTAACTCAATCATGTGCTCAAAACCCCTGTCTGGTGGTCTCCCTGGTGGTATCGGCCCAAATACTGGCTCATAATGTCCCAGAAGCTCTCTGATCTGTGGGTGGTACTGCTCCCAACCCTCTGAGTCTTTTCGCGTGGTGATCCAACATTCTGCTGCGTAAGCCACATCACCATGACGAAAAATCCTCTCCATCCTCTTTGCCGATACTGCTCGAGGCGCCCCTGTAGGCATGCCTCTCAGCACAACTCTCGATCCGCTGACATCTCTGAAGCTCATGGTCAACGTCTGATAGTTGAACCCAATCTCCCCCAATGAATATAGCCACTATACTCCCAACACGGCATCCGTATCTGATAGGTCCACTACATAAAATGTGTCAGTCAAGGTGTAGTTGCCAAGTTCGACCTCTAGGTCAGGGATCATGTCCAAGCATATCATCGGCCACTGCCACATGGAATCCCTCAAACTCCTCTGTGCGTAACCCCCTCCTAGCTACCAAAGATGCATCTATGAAGTTGTGGGTGGCCCCACCATCAACTAAAGCTGTCATGCGTTGCCCTTGTACAAGGCCCTTGAGCCTGAGAGTGTTGTACCTGGGTATTCCTGAAAGGGTGGCTATAGTTCCCCCTTTCACCTCTCTACGAGGTTTGGCCTCCTCCTAGAGCTTGGCCCTTGCCGGTATCTGAGGTTTCTTCGGCTGCTGCTCTGGCTCATGTGTGGTCTCAGTCTCTGAATCACTGTCTGTCGGTGCCTGAATATCCTCATCCTCCTCCTCACTGCCCGATTCCACTTCAATATAGTGGATCTGTCCCTTCCCCATGCATCTATGCCCGGGGACCCAAGGATCTCTGTAGGAGAAGCAAAGCTTCTTCCTCATCAATTCCCGTCATGTATCATCATCCAACTTGGGCTTGCCCTTCCATTCCCTCAGAAGATTCTTCGGATCCTTGTCTCTCTGTGGTACAAAAGGTTTAGTGAAAGGTTTAGTTTTTGGTACCGAGTCCGCCAAATCTCTAGTGCGTCGGACGGCATCCTGCAAAGAATGAGGTCGATATGCCTTCACCCAACCTCTCAAGGGTTCTGTGAGCCCTTCGGTGAATAGCATGACCAATCGTGGCTCAGATATGTCTGTCACTGCCACTGCTACTCTCTGAAACTCCGAGATGAATGCCTCCGCTGTGCCAGTTTGTCTCAACTGGGCTAAATCTCTGAAGTGGATCTCTGGATCCCTCCTATCAAATCTATCCATGAGTCTCTCTGTGAACTCTCTGTAGGAGGTGATGTGATTGTGACCCAATGTCACCAATCCATGATACCACCACTCGTGTGCCTCACCCTCCAAGTGCAGGGTGGCGAAACTAATGGCCTATGCCTCGGTCATCTGGTTGAGCTTGTAGTAGGTATCTAGTTTCTGTACCCAAGCTCTGGCAGTGCATCTGGATGATCCGTCAAAAGAAGGTATGGCGAGTTTACCAACTTTTCGGATGAAGTCAATGTTATGCCCCTGATGCTGCTGCTGCTGTTGTTGCCCTCCCCTCTGTGGCTCTCTAGGACGGTTCCTGAGTCTAAGTCCACAATACTCAACTAAGGTCATATCCTGATGAAAGTCATGGCCCAAGGCCGCATACTCTCTCTGATACTCTGCAATGTCCTCTGCATGTGTGGGCGGTCTCTGTGCTATCGATATCTGAGCTGCTACCGGGGTTGCCCTCTGGAAACTGGGAAACAACGGATGTGGAATCCTACTCGCAGAGGTATACGTGCGAGTGGGTGACTGGGGTCTACTGCCTGCCCCTGAGTTCCCATGCGCTGCATGTGGGCCTTGTGTGCCCGGAATGTCTACCATAGCCAGTCTATCTGCTACCTGAGCCAAAGACTGCGACATGGTCCGCTGGCTAGCTAGCATGTCACTAATAATCTACATGAAGGCTACGTCTGGATCCACGGGGGCCTTACCACTGCCCTCTGGTCGTTCATACCTGTCACCTAGACTCTTCTCTGCTTCGCACTCAGCCTCGTGCTCTGCTCGTCGCTCTGCTTCTCTGAGTGCCTCTTCCTCTTCCTCTGAACTGGGAGGGAAGGGAGGAAAGTTAGGCCTGTCCCTTCTTCCCCTTCGCCTATTGTAAGTGACATATTCGTCACCTTCGTGCTCATGGCCATCTGGTTCTTCTGCTGGGTTCATGGTCTTTAGTCACAGGCTGGCAGGACTAAAGCTCTGATACCACTGAAATATCCCTGATCCGGCTGATCAAGATATTCGCTACTGTTCTAATGCTCTGGCGTGCAGATCTGATACACTGGGGGTTTCTGGATGCGTTTTAGCCGTGTGTTTGAGATGTTCTTTCGGTTATTGTGGTTGCATGTTGGTTATTGCAGGTGCATGTTGGTTATTACATGTGCATGTTGCATATTTAATGTTTAACAATCATATAAAGGTGCATGCAAGAGTATAGAATGTCAACTGCTCAATATCATGAATAATAGCGATTCAAGCATGGAAATACAATAGCCTACTGGAAAAATAGAATCTAGACGTCAGTCAGATCTCCTGGATCTGTACTAGAATACAATCAAATAACAAAAATACCCGTGATCATAAGAAGATAGCAGATCTGATGCATGCACGGATAGATCGGCAAATATGTGCGATTTCCAGAGAAATACGGTAACCACTACCAGCTGGAAAACTCGATTTGAAGAACCCACCGTCAGAATGTGCTTGAAACTGCTCCAATAGATGCGCCCTGGTCTCTATACTGGGATGGATGTCTGTCGGAACTCGGATCGGACCTCTATGGCACTAGATTTGGACCCCTGGGGGGTTTGCGCCCCTCCTGGGACACTGAATGCGCCCCAAAAGATTCCACCGTCGGAATCTGCTGCTATATGGCTCGAAAGGATCGTCTCGTCAAATGATGAAATGGATCAAAAGGGTTTGTCCGGATCTGCCCTGGAACATTTGCATGCAACGCAAAATGTTTGTCCGGAATGACTGCGACCTAAATACCTGGATGAATCGATCTGCAAGATTCCACCGTCGGAATCTAATGATAGATGGCTCAATGGAAGCGCCCTGGCTGGATCTCTACTGGGTTGGAACGAATCTGCAATCGGGACACAGGTCTATTGCAGATCTCTGAATCCTTAAAATAGCTTGTGCCGTCCTTGGCTGAGCTGCGCCCTCCACAATGAATACTCCTGAAATGAATGGTGAAATACTTGGATGGTATCTCTGATGCGCTAGGGTGTGTCTCTCAACACCAAAACCGATCAATGGTGGTGGTTTCCTCCAGAAATCCACAAGACAATAAGGTCGGCTCTCCTCCTCCTCTCGAAACTCTCAACATCAAATCATAACAATGCATAATGAGGAATTAGGTCAAATTCCTCCCTTTATATCTTTCCCGATCTAATTCTTTGTTGACCTCACTTAACCTAGGCGCCTTTCCTCCTAAAGTGATTTATTTGTCAATTAAGTCCCCCCCTTAACACCTTTTCATTCTAATTCTCCGTTGACTTAGGCTTAAGTGACTTTTTCTAAGTATTTTGGCTTAATTCATCGTTTAGCCATTAATTCCTCCTTATTTCTCCATCTTGTTCCCTGTTTGTGCCTGACTATAGTCTACGGGAACATATAGACTACTAAGTCACTCCCTGCTTGCCTACTCTTGGGAACGGGACATCACACATAAGAGTTTGAGATGAGTGATATCGGATTTATGCACTACTTTCTGGGTATGGAGGTATGGCAGGAGGAGGGTCACATATTTCTCGAGCAGGGGAAGTATGGAGCAGATATTTTGAGCAGATTTCAGATGGAGGACTGCAGACCCATGTCTACACCTATGATCACCAACTGGAAGAAGCTTAGTTCTTTAGATAGCCAGTTTGTGGATGCCACAGTATACAGGCAGTTGATCGGTTCACTTATGTATCTAGTTAACACCAAACCAGATATATGTTTTGCCGTGAACACACTCAGTCAGTACATGGTTGAGCCAAGGAGTGTTCACATGATTGGGGCAAAACACGTCTTGAGATATGTTGTTGGGACAGTGGACTATGGCCTAGACTATGTCAGGGGAGATGGAGTCAGTTTGGTTGGCTACACAAATTCAGACTGGGCAGGATGTGCTGCCGACAGGAAAAGCACCTCAGGGTGTTGCTTCAGTTTGGGGTTAGGACTTGTTTTCTGGTTCAGCCGGAAGCAGAAGTCAGTTGCTTTGAGTTCGGCCGAGGCAGAGTATATGGCGGCCAATCAGGCTAGTTGCGAGGCCATTTGGCTTCGCAAGATGCTGGATGGTTTATTCAGTCAAGAGATGTCTCCGACTGTCATTCACTGTGATAATTAGAGTTGCATAAAACTCTCTGAGAATCCAGTGTTTCATGACCGGTAGAAGCATATTGAGATCAGGTACCACTTCATTCGTGACTGGGTTCAGAGAGGGGCAGTTTAGTTGCAGTATATATCTACAGATGACCAGGTAGCAGATATTCTCACCAAAGCCCTGCCACGGGGCAAGCATGTCTATTTCAGAGACAAGATGGGCTTGGTGAAGAACACCTTCCTCGATAAGAGGGAGTGTTGATTTTTGTTCCTTGGGAGGTGTTCCCCATGTGCTTATGACCTCCTTAGCACATGAGGGAAGGATATTACACTTTGTACCTTGTACTTTTGTCTAATTTCACTTTGACTTTGGATAAAGTGAAATTTAGTCATTTTCGCCTAAAATGACTATTAATTCACAAAGGGGTGAATTAGAAACATAAAGTTGACTTAGGAAACTAAACCCAAAGTGGGTTTGTGACTTAAATGTGAAAGGGTAGATCTCAACCATTGATTAGATGGGAGATGAGATGATCTCAACCCTTCATGTTTTAGGTTTCCTTTTCGAAGTCAAAGAGGGGTGCAAAGGGTGAAGGAGGGTGCATTCTTCATTGCTTGGTTTGCTCATTGTGAGAGGAGTTCTTCTTGGATGGAGATGAGGTCAATTTTGTGAGGAGAGTTGAGCTAGGGCGCTTGCTTTAATGAAGGGAGGCTTGTCTTGTATGCCATAGCGTATTTACTGGAGAGGTTTTGTTGTTGAGGAGGGTGCATTGCCAGATTGGGGCCCATCAGCAGTTCAGAAACTTCTAGCCATCAAATTGCAGTGAGATCAGTTGCAGAGGGTTGCCATTCAGCATAGCTTCATTGTTGTGGAGGGGTTTCCAGATCTGAGCTCACAGCTGGCAGTTGGAGAAGATTCAATGATTCTGGCAGTTTGCATGAGGGGCGCGCCATTCTGGGGCGCCTCTGTTGATTTTGAGCTTGTATATCAACTCAGTTGGAGTTGCTATTGTATCAGGTTCTTTCATATATTGTGTTTACTATAACCCTTCTTCTGCTTTCCTCATATATACATCCATATTCCAAACTGGTTTTCCCCGGGAAGGTTTTATCCAGGGTCATGTTGACCAAAAATACCTGTGTCTACAAATGCAAGATTTAGTTTCTTAGATCTGTTCATATTCAACAGTAAACGATGTTTAGGTGTGTTATGTTTATTTTGAGATGCATGTACTAATTTCTGGTGACAAAAACGACATGCTAGAGCACCCAAAATCGAGAACCTAACTGTAACAAATCAGCAAAATACTTTTGGACTGTTGGCTGTTATAAAACAGCAGAAAATAAATTAAATTGCAGTTGAAACTTAGAGCCTTTCTTTGGTCAAAGACAGACCGAGAAGGTAAGCTGATAGGACCTGGAATCTTCACACAGATCTATCCACATCTTCTGATCACGGGTATTTTGTATTAGTTGCATTGTATTCCAGTGACAATCCATCAGATCTAGCTGATGATTATTTCTCTGCTTTCAGCATATCAGTTGTATTTCCTGTTTTTTCCATATAATACATGCTATTGAGATTGTGTTGGCTCCTTATTTCGCATGCATCATATATACTGTTCAAACCTTATTTGTCTCACACACACATGCAAAAATCACCAGGCGTGTCAAACAATTAACTAAAACGCATCCAGAAACCCCCAGATTATCAGATCCGAGAGTCAAAACACTAGTTCAGCAGTAAATATCCAGAACTGCCGGATTTGGGATATTTCATTGTATCCCTTGTAAATGGTGCTATAACCATGTTGTGCTTCCAAACATGTAGACGTTAGAACATACACCGAATAATATGAGGTGGCCCTTTGATGATGAAATTGCCTCCAAATATGCAACTTATTCTTTGGGATATGTGATATGTTTCAAAAGGTGCAACTCAAAGTAAGAACGTGCATGAACTATCATCCCACAAAAGACAAAACATCTTTCTCAAGTTCTCGGGCTCATGCACATCTTGGCAGTGACACACTGACAGGACAGAGCCAGTGATTGCCAGAATGCAGGCATAAGCAATGCACTAATACTCACGTTAAAAACTCAAATGAGTTTATCAGGTCCTTTAAGGACAAGTAAGAAGAATTTCAATATACTTCTAAGGGCACTAGGAAAAATTCAAGAGCAGGTTGCACAGCAGGACAGAGACGGTTGGGGTATCTAATGTTAAGCATTGGGAATAAGATAAATCAGCATATAACATACATCAAATATGAAAGGCTTGACACATTTTTCTAAGAAAACTTAATGTCACCATAATCATAAAGCAATTGACAAGAACAAAATATATGAAAGAGAGAAGCTGACTAAAAGTGTATCAGAAAAATTGAACTTGCAAATGCCATTTTCAATTACTTTATAATGCTTCAAAATCGTCCAAGTTAACTTACCTTACCCTTAGCTTAAGAACCATTATATCTGCCATATGTTCATTTCCAATTATTTTTATAGTTCTTATTTATCCAAATTAACCCCCCTCAAAACTAATGTTTTCCAACCTTTGATTTACATTAGTATTGAAACCAAACAGTCCTCCAAACAATTTTATTCTGCTTCTCACTAGCAGTGAAAACTGACAACATTACGGTAAATTTGATACATATTTGCATGTGCATCTGACTAGGCAAAGCAAAAAAAACTTTTGAAATAAACAATCACAGAAACTGTAGTGAAACAAGCAACAGAGTACAAACACACACACACACATCTAGCATAGAGATCTTGTAGGTAAAGTACTCACCCGAGAGAAATCAATCCTGTTGGTCAAGTTAAATGGCTCTCCTTCGTCATAATTTTGAAATTTATAACGAAAGCAAGACCTAAAGTCCAGGACACATTGCATGATATTGCAAATAAGTTCCCTAACAGGTGTCATTTGGGAAGATAGGAAGCATCTGCCAACAAAACCAAGCATATTAAGTAGTGAAGACAGTAAAATCAAAATAGTTGCTATCAACTTCTACACAACATCTTTTCCAATGTGACCACCTTTTAAAATAGCTTTGTAAACTTTTACAAGATATAAAATCATCTTCAGCATGACCTAAATGTATCAATATCTTCCATACTTGCATTACACTTACAAGTGCAAAGAATCTGAAAGATAAACCTTATGTACAGATTCCAAGTCCAACATGTCCTCCACCTGTGCCATATAAAAACGTATTAGGTCCTGGTCCAATCAATAATAACTAGCAATCTGCTTCTGGACTAGCCCAAAATTACTAAGAATATACACTTAATGTGATACATTACGTATCTGTCAAAGTGAACAATTTACATGAAATCTGCACAATGGTTTGTGTTCACTCATGAGGAGAGGATAGGTAAACAATAACACAATGCATGCACTTAAATAATCTACAATTAAAGCACAGCCTTATTATTAGTGTAACATATGACATTCGCAGTTGGTTATTCACATATCCCTACCAACTGGGAGATGCATTGTCTAGTTCACTCTTGTGCCGCATTCATACATGACCCACCTGGCAAATACAATACCTCTCAAGAACTAATCTAAAGTGATGGACCACTTTCCTAGAGGCCCCCTCACCTTATCCTCGACATGGGACCTCTCAAGAATGTAGCACTTAGGTCGGATCCTTAGGTGACTTCACTCCCCTGGTCTCCACTCTCTAGCCCTTGGTTGCCAATTTGGTTCAATCTGACTCTCGGCACACCCATTTGTGGCATTTGCTAACTTCATGGGTTTAGTTCAGAGTGTAAACATTTCATTGGATCCATGGTCACTTAGGATACCTCATTTCAGGTCCATAGCAACCTAAATCTGTTTTGGACTTGCTATTCACAAAAAAAAATTTACTCAAACCTCACTAATCCTACCTAATCTCTTGGCAATGTTATCCCCCAGTTTAGGGATAACTAAGGAGATTATGTCTCGAGGCCCACAAGTCCTAGACATGGAGTACCAAGAGCCAGATCGATTTGAGCATGGCCCTGTAGGGCCCATCTTTACATTCTTCGGCGCCTCCACTTTGTCAGCAGCAGCAACATCCATCACCTCGGCCTGGTCCTGTAGCAGAAATGGATCTTGCTCCATGAGGTAATGAGCCCGGGTATCATGGTATGTGTCACTCTGATCCTCAAAACCTTTGAATATGTGCAGTCAATTACTTTTGCTTCTAACGGGTGCTTGGATCTTAACCACTCCACTTGACCATATCTGGCAGGAATGACAGGATGCCCTAGTAATCTGGTACCCATAGGTTTTGAGTTGCCACTGGGGGGATTCATGAGAAGCCATCGTCCACTCCCACCATACTTACCACTTTCCATCTTTCTCCCATTCATCCATCCCATGACACTGGTCCGGGCATTGGTTGGCCAAATATTTAAGGGTTGTACCTTACCTTGTGGGAAGAAGGGGCTAAAGGACCAGAGGGTAAAAGAAGTTGACAAAAGATAGAAGCCAAAGAATGAAACCTTGAGATGTTTCGCCCAGGGATCCCTAAGAAAGCAATAAAAATCTTCTTAGCAATAAACAGAGGGACCCATAAAAATAATAAAAAACAAGACCTAGTTAGAGGATAGGGGGTCTCATCACGAGCCAACCTATTAGGTAAATGGGAAGGAAGCAATATGACACTACTAGCAGTTGTTCACCACGCTAGGGTAGTGGCTCTTGGTGGCATAGCCAAGAGAAAGGGGGTCTCATCACGAGCCAACCTTCCCCTTTCCGTGAAATACTTGTGGGTAACATTGCCACCATTGGTCACCATGCCAAGGCAATGTCCCCTAAACTAGCTTCTTGAAAGAAAAAGCAATAAGAAAAAAGAAAAAAGGCATGAATGGGTTTGGAAACATTTGCATCCATGACAGGTGCATTTCACCTTCTACAGAGGAACCCACAGGTAAGCCATACATTTCCCTGCTATCACTGCACCCCTTGCCCAGACATCCCTTACCACCTCACCCACTCACATGGCTTAGATTCGATTTCTCCCGGAAACATCCCACATCCAGTGAGCATTAGCCCAATAGGACGTCCTGACGTTTCCTCCAAACTTGGCTTGTAGACTAATATAATGTCTTTGAGCACATGTCCGGGTAAAGGGGGTTTTATCCAAATGTTTAATAAAATTGATGATTAGATGTGATTGACATTGCTATGATCCCTTTGCCTTATGAGCCCATGGAGGGCGTATCTGTTGATGTTTCAGGACCATACCCGATGGACAGGTACCCTTATGGATAGCTACACATGGGGAGATGATTAGTTCGGACCTCCATGGGGCTAAAAACTCACCAGATGGATGTTGAGACCCTAGCAAGGGGTTGAGACAAATCAGAGGATTGCACCGAAGAAAGAGGAGGATGTTCCACCAAAGATAGCTTCGCAGACCCGTACCCAAGGGGGTTGTGCCCTTTCCACCAGGACGTAGGCCTTGGAAGACCCATGACGTCACCTAGGACACCCATGACGTCATCCAGTGCTTGTGGAGGTTTTGGGAAGCAGTTGTGTGCCAAGTGGCACGTGTGGCAGGTTCCTGAGGCCCAAGAAGACTTAACGTTTTGCCCCAGGAGGCCAACGTTGCCCTAAAATGGCCTAACATCACCCTAATAGGGCATGACATCATCATTTATGCTTGATTTAGGGCTTTAATTATGACATTTAATGTAAAACAGTGTTTTGATGTAAATTTGGCCATGTCGATCTTTTTTGACCTAAAGTAAAATTAACGGTCATTAGTATGGTATACGTAGAGAGATAAAACTCTCTTTTTCTCATCATCTTTCACTCACACTTGTGGGAGGTCTGAAATTTGCGGCCCTCATTAGGGTTTTGGACAGAAATTCTAGTGCGCACTTGTTGAAGGAGGGTTATTTTTGGTGAAATTGGCATTTTTCTTGGTGGAATGTCTACAACTAGGGTTTTGCTTGATAATGCTTGGTGAATGTGAGTAAAATTCTACAATTCTTCTCTTACTTGAATGGTTATGGTGTTTTACTTTGCATTTTGTTAATTTATGAAATTGCTAGCTCAAACCCTAGGGATCAAGCACATGTTATTGTCCTTGTTCTAATTGCTATCTACCTACTAGATTATGCCAAGGAGTCGTTTTCTTTTGAAGCCATTGCTACGGCCTTGCCATTGCAACACCCTAGCATTTGTTCTTCATCCTAGCCGATTTTACTTTTATCATTGAGTTAAAGAAGGAGGAAGACCTACTAAGGCCTAGGGTTACCTACACCTTAGTAGTCATTTTCCCCTAGGGTTTGGTGGTTGAAGCCTTGGCTTACTAACACTTCATCCATCAAATTCCTCGTGTCTTTGGCTCTATTACTATCATCATGCTCCTTCAATTCTTACAGCCACTTGTTGACTCCATTTTCCCTATGAAAGCACTAGTCTAAGATCTCTCCCTTGAGTGTTTTGATCACAACCTTCAAACATCCAAATCTTTGAACAAACTGCCAACACCTTCTAACCCTAGATTAGATTGATCTACTAACCTTATTGCTGCTACTACTCAATGAAGTTACAGCCATACTTTGCAGCATTTTAACCTTCTCTAAGAAATTGAAAAGATTGACTAATGCATAGCCTTATTTGCTTCTGATGAATGTTGGTGTTATGATATTGATAATTAATCATTCTTGCTCATTTTGAAGCTTCTCTAAAGCATTAATTGTGAAGTAATTGTCTTGTGATTATTGTTGCTATACATCTTTGTTTACTTCATCAATATATTAGTCAATTGCTTTTATTGAGAAAGTCTCTGATTATATGAAGTACTAACCAGCAAGTGCTCTTGCAAAATATAGTTTTATGTTGCTTTGTTCCGGGCAGGTACACCTCTGGTTTATTATTTCTTTATTTGTTGTTTAACCAGACTTTCTAATCGGTGGTGACTTGTGAGAGGGAATCTTTTACTTGGCCTTTATCCTATGCCTTCTCAAAACCCCAAGTCACCGGGGATGTCTCCCCTGGGCCTACCACCCTAAATAGAAAGAGACATCATGTTGAGGTGACAGTGATAGGATAGTCTCCCGCTACGCCAATTTGTCTTCATTTGCCTTTTCCCTTCTATCAAAGTACAAATTGCACGATAACAGGCAAGAAGCCTAACAAAGAGCTATTGTGGACCTAAATGTTGATATTATGGTAGCTGCAGGAGGTATTTACCTCCACGTGTAAACCTGACGAGAATAGAATACTCCGGGAAGCAAGAAGAAACCCTAATGAGTTGGCTAATAATCCTAGAAGACTTGTCAGCTCAAGAAGATAATTTATATTAGGTTATTAGCCTCCAAGAGAAGAAGTCGGTCAGAAGAAATAATAATATACTGAACAGATAGATACCCAGAATGAGAAGTCGGCCTAGGCAGTTAGCCAAAATTAATATAAACATAGGAGGCCAGTTCTCATTCTAGCAGGCAGTCTCATAATTGCAGAGCAACAACTTGTGCACACTGCAGTGCCCAGTCTTGTGTGCAGGTTTGGAGGAGAGCTGACGGTGCAGCTACTGCAGCTAGCAGTTACGTTTTGGCTTGGACTATCTCTTGGCTAGGGTTTGGACTATCTGATCAGCTCTTGTTGGTGCACTATCCTTGGGGAAAGGAGCGCTACTCTTTGTTTGGCTATCTAGCCTAGGGTTTGCTTTCGGAGTGATTCTTTGTCAAGGTTACGGTGCTCGGAGGGTGGCTTCGGCCTATGGTTGGCTGACAATAGAGATATTGTCAATGGTAAAACGAGCACATCCATTATATTCTAACAGGTTATGGGCCCACACCTCCTTCATTCAGTCTAACCGCTGGAAGGAAACATAGTTGTAAGGATATTGAGCTCGTTGAAGAACTGTCGCTAGGGTTTCTAGCAGGAGCAGTCACCCTAGCATTGTCGCTAGGGTTACTAGCAGGTGCAGTTGCAGAAACCCTAATCCTCTCGTTGAGGCACCTTAAGTGAAGGGATTGACCTAATTTTCGAACAGATCAGTGCGCCCTAGCCTAGCACATCTCCTGATACTCTCAGCAAGCCAAGACGTCAAGTTTGAGTTTCTGGTCAAATCTAGGGTTGACCAAGTCAAAGCAGCCATGACTTACTCCATGAAGTCAGAGAACAAGTTAGATGGAGCTTCTAACTTCAGAGCGTGGAAGACAAGGATCGACCTCATCCTTGCCAAGAATAAAGTGTTGAATATCGTGAAAGAAAAGATCGTGGAACCAGTGTTTGAAGAAGGAAAAGAGAAAGAACCGTAGAACATTGCAGCTATAGCGAAGTTCAAAGACGGTGACATCAATGCCATGAGTATCATAGTGAATTCTATAAAAGACCACTTGATACCCTACCTCTCCCATCTTGACTCATCGAAGAAGATGTACGATGCCCTAACAAACCTCTTCTCAGTCAAAAACATTGGACAAGTAATGAGTCTGAAGAATGAGCTCCGTGACATGAAGATGAATGATGATGACAACATAACATCATACTTTGTGTGAATCTCTCAATTAAGAGATCAACTACAAGCTATTGAAGAGATCATTTTAGAGAAGGAATTAGTAAAGATAGTACTCAATGGTCTTCCCAAGACATGGCATGCATTTGCCGCAAGCATGAACACAAGGAAGGAGTATCCTACATTTGAAGAACTTTGGACTTGCTTTGCTCAAGAAGAATCCAGAATCAATACAAAAGAGAAACCCCAAAGGAAGTACGATGATCAAGCATTCACAGCAAGATTCAAGAATTTCAAGAACAAAAGGAAGTTTGGTTCAAGGAGGAAGCCAAATAAAGAGAAAGACATTTCAGAAGTACAATGCTTCAACTGTCGAAAGTATGGTCACTACAAGAATCATTGTCCCAAGCTAAAGAAAAGGAAGGAGAAACACAAAGCATCAGTTGCCAAAGAAAAGGAACCCACAAAGAAGACTAAGCAAGATGAAAGAGACTTCGTCTTCTAAAGGTAACAATACTCTTCTTATTTCTTGTACATATCTTGTTTGTATCGTCTCTGTACATATCTTGTATATCTATCTCTTGAAAAAAAATGTGTTCCAAGAAGAACTATACCTATGGAAGAACAACAAGATAAGGATTGATATCATTAGATAATACACATGAAAGGATGATATACGTCAAACAAATCATGTGGAAGCTATTGCAAGATAAGTCGAATCAATCATGAAGAGACTTAGAAGAAGCAAAGACAAAAAGAAGTCAGCAATCAAGAGGAAATTAGAGAAAGACTTATGATGTTTTGTAGAAGACAACAAGACGGAAGCGTGGACTCTCTTAGACAAAGAGAACCAATTATATATTGCAGAAGACAATAAAGATGCAGACGGAAGCGTGGACTCTGTTAGATGGAGGGAGCTGATAATATGCACTCATACATGAAGAAAGGATTAGGAGGGAGCTAATCCTATGATCCATTGAAGATGATGAAGTATATATAGATGGTAGCAACCATGAAAGACAGTACGTGTCCAGTTCAACCTCAGAAGAAGTCTTCTTCGAAGAGAAGCCTTAAAGTATCCTTGCTAGTCCATCCACATCCGTGATCCTATGATGAAAGAAAGAAATGGAATCTTTAGGGCATGGAATCTATAAGAAACTCCATGGACCCGAGAACTAAAGAAACACATAAAGAAGAACATGAATATTCCAAGAAAGAAAGAGAAGCCAGAACAACCAGTCATTGTATTAAGAATCATAAGATTACCAGCCTGATATGAACTCACTAAAAGCAATCAACTGAAAGTTGTGGTGAAGAACAGTGTATATATGCAAGCATTGCAAGATCCAGAACTAGGGGTTCTCCCAGATGGAGGGAGAAGACTATGATGATTATTTGTTCCAGTAAACCAAACATATCTCTACATGAGTCATTATATCATCCACAACATCCATGAGTTGGAGTTCTACATCAGATAAATGCAAAGACTAATTGAACAAAGAGAGTATGAAGAGCAACCTCAAGACTTTGAGGCATACCAGAAAGAGACCCTTGTATGCAGATGGAAAAAGACAACTTGGTGGAGAACCTCCAGTGCACAACAGAAGCGTGGTGAAGATTTTCTATAACAAGAGATATTGTATCAAGATGATTACTCGGTAGATCAGATCTCATGATGACAGAAGAAGTGCCACATGGATATGTTCCAGTTTTCCAACAATGATATACTCTATTGTTCAGAGCTACATGAAGCCTTCAGAGAAAACCAGTGTTCCAGACTAAAGTACATTTGAAATCAAGCATTACATTATCCGTGATGAAGTCCAGAAAGGAGAAAGTGGTTCTCCAATACATATCTCCACAGATGAGCAGATAAGCAAACATTTTGGTAAAGCTTCTATCCAAGTTGAAAGAGTTTGCGTACTCAAGTTGGAGCTCGTGGAGACTACTTCCTTATTGAAAAAGGAAGAGATGACTCCCAAGTTGGGAGGGAGCACTGATGTATTATTGATTGATGGATAGTCATTTTTCAGTTCGAAGAATGGTCTAGGATGAGCAGATTCTTTCCTGTTCGGAAAGTGGATTGAGATTTCTGACGGACAGCAATTTCCCATTGTGGTTAACATGGGAAATTGTCCAGATTGTTGATGTACCATAGACAGCAACTTCCCATTGTGGTTAACATGGGGAGTGGTCTAGGGCAGTCTCTCTTCTTGAGGATTACTCAAGAAGACTGGCCCACCTCACCGGACAGCGATTTCTCATTGTGGTTAACATGAGGAATGGTCTGTTTTGGAGGTTGGTACAAGACAATCTTTTCCTCTTATGGTTAACAGAGAAAATGGTCCGGACAGTCACTCCTTAAGGTGTATTCATTCTCTTCAGGTTGCACTTTGTTTAGTGCCAGAGGAATGGCCCAGGGTGGGGAATGGTCCAGGCTCAACAATCAGGGACAGGCATTCCTTAGGGCAGATTCATTCTCTCCAGGTTACACTTTGCTTAGAGTCGGAGGAATGGCCCAGGGTGAGGAATGGTCTAGGTTCAGAAATCAAAACAATCATTATTCCTTGTTTGAGAAGAATAAGGCAGATAGCCCATCATTGATGTTCTACTCTGAGGGCAGATATTCTTTCAGATCTCACAGATATGAGTGAAAGATTGGCCCAGATGTTTCAGTTTATATCATAACATTGTTTCTGTGCAGGTTGATATCAAATGATTGTTATGAACACTATATGACAGCAGATGTATACTACTGTGGTGGATGTGTTCCACTGTTCGTGACTATACGTTACTGATCAAGTACTTGTTTGCTACTTGGTGTGGTAGTGTACCACTGGATTGTAGTTATGTACTAATATGGAAAGACACAGTTGTGTTCTATTTTGTTTCGATTGCCTTGAAGACTATCAGCAATTTGGTAAATGATTATCAGCCAGATGGATGATTAAAGGACAGAGATTTCCCAAATGGAAAATGGTTCAGAGCATCTACTCTTCTAGGACATATGTCCAGATTAGAAGAATGGCTCTTGTATCACTCTGTGGTGTGAGTAACTTATCCAGCATCATGTCTGATTACTCAGATGGAGTATGGTTTCGAGAGATGATGCAGCTGATGACACCGATGGTGATCATGATGCTCATGATCTAGTCATGAGATAGTCTAGACGACTATGTTTATGCTATCGGGTGAATGGTATGTTTTGTGCTCAAGACCATTACCTGTAATACCTCCCTAGCTAGGAGGGAGTGTTGATATTATGGTAGCTGCGGGAGGTATTTAGCTCCACGTGTAAACCTGACGAGAATAGAATACTCCGGGAAGCAAGAAGAAACCCTCATGAGTTGGCTAATAACCCTAGAAGACTTGTCGTCTCAAGAAGATAATTTATATTAGGTTATTAGCCTCCAAGAGAAGAAGTTGATCAGAAAAAATAATAATATACTGAACAGACAGATACCCAAAATGAAGTCGGCTTAGGCAGTTAGCCAGAATTAATATAAATACAGGAGGCCAGTTCTCATTCTGGCAGGCAGTCTCAGAATTGCAGAGCAACAACTTGTGCGCACTGCAGTGCCCAGTCTTGTGTGCAGGTTTAGAGGAGAGCTGCTGGTGCAGCTGCTGCAGCTAGCAATTACGTTTTGTCTTGGACTATCTCTTGGCTAGGGTTTGGACTATCTGATAAGCTCTTGTTGGTCACTAACCTTGGGGAAAGGAGCGCTACTCTTTGTTTGGCTATCTAGACTAGGGTTTGCTTCCGGAGTGATTCTTTGTCAAGGTTAAGGTGCTCAGAGGGTGGCTTCAGCCTATGGTTGGGTCACAATAGAGATATTGTCAATGGTAAAATGAGCACATCCATTATATTCTAACACTAAAAACCCGTAGCATGCGTCAACATGCTTAGTACAATGGTTCCATATGACTCAAGCCCTCCAATGGCTAACCTAGTGCACAACTATGCCTTTAGGTCGTTCCTTTTCTTACTTAACCATTCAATTTGACTTGCAAATCCTCTTCAACACTTTGAACTTCCTTTATTTTTGAAAACCCTAATTTACAGGTTCATACTCAGACTACCAATCAAACTCCTTCCACCTCTCTCACACCCATGGTCTATTTGCACCATAGTTTTTAAACTCAAACACGGACTTCAACTCGGTCACCTATCAACTCAGATTCAGATTGACTTGGACCAATCTGATTTCAATGACTCGGTTCACTAAAAACTACATTAAATAATTAAATTTTAATGAAAAAAAATATTTTAAAGATTACAAACCATTAGAGACAAAACATGCAAAGTTTGTTCATCTATATACCATGTCAGGTTGTATATATCAAAATGGAACCAAGTGAAATACATATCAGCAACAAAATACATAATCAATGTGGCTCTAAATGGCCTCTAGAGTCCATAAAACATGCTACAAGTACAAGCTATTGGACTACTACATATCATTGATCAACATGATCAACCATCAAACTCAATACCACTGTTATCAGGACATCAAAGCTCTTCTTTTGTGATCTACCAGGTGATCAGGACATGACAAGTTTTTCAGATAATAGACGACGTCAGAATACCACTCATCATGTTCTAGTTCACTGACTATTACATTCACCTGTTCATTCTCACCAATCTGTATGGCTTCTTGATTGCTTTCAGTCAGCATCTGGGCCAAACCTTGTCCCTTTATTATCTTGGTGGGTTTTATCTCTAAGTCATACTCTTGGATTTTTGAAACCCACTTTCCTCGAGTGCCCATACAGTCTTGTTGTGATAAAACATCCTTTACAGCTAGGTACGGGACATACGCCTTGATTTTATTATAACCGACATAATTTCTGAAATGCTGGAGGGACTTAACCAAAGCGTAAGCCTGTTTTTCTATGATGGTGTAGTTCAATTCTGAATCTCTCAGGACTTTGCTCATAAAGGCCACAGGATGTTCAAAGTTGTCAGCATCCTTCTGCATCAATACCCCTGCAATGGTGTCCTAGGATGCAAATGAGAAAATGATGAAATCTCGTGAAAAATCAGGATTGATCAAAACCAAGGCTTGAGAGATGGCGTTCTTGATATCTTCGAAAGATCTATCAGTCTCTTTTCCCCATCTGAAGGCAACATCCTTTTTTAGCAAAGCGCTTAAAGGTTTTATCCTTTCAGCAAAGTTAGGCACGAATCTGTGGATGAAGTTGATTTTTCCAAGAAAGGACTACAGGGCCTTTTTGTTGACTGGAGGACGGACATCTTTTATGGATTGGACTCGCTCAGGGTCAATGGAAACTCCCCCCGGTGAGGCCACGTGTCCCAAAATTTTTCCTTCGTCAATCTCGAAAACAGACTTTTTAGGGTTTAGTGAAATGCCATACTTCCTACATCGCTCAAAAACGATTCTAAGGTGGGAGATATGGTCTTTCCTTTCTTTAGATACCACTGTGAGGTCATCTTGATAAATCTCTATGATTTTTTGTATGAGGTCTCTAAAGGCATAGTCCATTGCTCTTTGAAAAGTAGCACCTGCATTCACAAGACCAAACGGCATTCTCAAGTACATAAATGTTCCCCAGGGCGTAGTAAATGCAGTCTTGAGTTGATCCTCCCTTTTAAGTAAAACTTGGTTGTATCCCGAGAAGCCATCCAGCATTGACATCATTCCCACTCCTGTGACTCGTTGAAGTAGATGTTCCATATTTGGGAGAGGATAATTGTCTTTCAACGACATCTGGTTGAGGTTACGGAAATCAACACATAGGCGGATGTCACCATTTTTCTTTCGAACAACCACTAGATTTGACATCCAAGAAGAATACCTGATCGGGGCTATGATACCTGCGTCAACCATCTTCTGGAGTTCCTTTTGTATCTGCCCTGCTAACTTCAGGTTGATGTGCCTTAACTTCTGTCGAAAAGGTTTGGCTCCCTCCACCAAGGGTATAGCATGTTGGATAACGTCTCCTCTATAGGCCTTTAATTCGTCGTAGTTCCAAGCAAAGGTATCTCTGAATTCCCTGATGAGATCCAGTATTTCTTTCCTTTCTTTCTCGGTAGTCCCCTTTCCTATCTTGACTGTTCTTGGATCCATCTCAGTACCAATGTTGAACTCCAGGGCTTCCTCAGCTTGCTTGTTGGTTCTTCTCCCTTTGAAGACATCATGTCTGTCAAAAAGGTTCTCCAGAGGAATACAACCTTTCGGCAAAGTATTGTTTTGCAGGTTGATGATTTCCAAGTTCATAGAATCAGCCAGGAAATTTATCTGTGTATCTGTGAATTCTTTGCTATTCTCCATGAATCTGATAATTTGATCATCGTCTTCGAAAACCTGCCAGTGCTCCAGATTGTCGGGAATAGAAGGTCTAAAAAGAACTTCCATTTTGCACTGATCATGAAGAGGCCCTTCGCATGGCTGTAGAGTGGACGCTGAGACGGCCAGAGCATCTGCCACATGGTTTTCCTCTCGAGGGACAGCTTCAATCGATATCTTTTTGAAAGTCTTTGAAATATTTTGAGCTACATCTTGATACTTCTTTAGCTTCTCGTTCTTAGTTGCAAACCTCATTAGAACCTGTGAAACGATGAGGTCCGAATCACCCTTTACTTCTAGGATTGTGGCTCCCTTGTTGATGGCCAGGTTGAGTCCCAAAATCAGAGCTTCGTATTCTGCCACATTGTTAGTGCAACGGAAATCCAATCTATAAGAATGATAGAAAACCTCACCTGAAGGAGCTGTCAAGACTATTCCAACGCTTGAGTGTGAGTCGTCAAATTCTAGCGTCCAAATTCCTTCTGTTTCTTCGACTGTGTTCATATCCAATTTTCCTTCTTGAATGAACCAATCACTTAGACCGTTGTTAATGCATAAAAGTTGATCATCTATCTCATCGGGGTTTTCAACTGGCGAACCAACGAAGGGTTCATTGTAAACGGTATAATGTCCTCCTTCAGGATGAGGAATGATGGCTTCAGACTGTTCTTTGTGAATGCTTCCACTCAAATGTTCAATAAGGTTATTACAAATGATAATCCCAAAATTATTTATATCATCCACAACAACCACATTAATCCGGAAAGGAGCGTCAGGGCAAGAGTCGAAAGCTACCTCAAGGTCTTTAATGGCTCCCTTTACAAAATGGCCTCTGGTGTTACCTTGTGAGATTTTCAGCCCCAATTGTCGCATAACCTCTTCTATCATTATATTGGCTTTGGCTTCTAGGTGTAGAAGACAATTGTGGAGGAGGAAATCATTGACTCGGAGGGAGACATAAAAGGGTTTGAACTCATGACTCTTAGGAATTGGGTCTCCTACTTGATGGATGAAGAGAGAAAAGTCATGAATGGGATTCGGGTCCAGGCTTTTGTGTGACACATCCCCATCTTTGCCCTTTGGATGGGCCTTTTTCAACAGAGGCTCTTGGGAAGATATATCACTCCTAGGAGAAAGACTCCATTTCCTCTTGGCGGAAACTAATTCAATTTGGAGGACACTTGGGGGTTCAGGTTCTGTCATGGTTTCATTGCCCGGATCCCATAGTTCACAATTCATGTTTCTTTGTTCAATGTAGTCGTCAAAATCAAGATTTCTCTCAATCTGAAAGGCCATATCTTGTGCTTCTTCCAAGGTTGCTGGTGACCGGTCCTTAACTTCGAATTGCAAGGTCCCTTCTAGGGATGACAGGTAGTGATCGATGATAGCTTGTTCTGAACCAACTTTCAACCGGATCTTTTTGAGGACAAGGTTGAACCTGTCAGTGAAATCTCTTGTATTTTCACAAGGTCCTTTGCAGATGCTGTAGTACTGGGAATAAAGGTCTTGTGAGTGTTCCTTGTCACACCACCTTACTCTAAAGGCCTTTTGCAGCTCTTCAACGTTCTTTATGCTTCTTTCAGGAATTTGATCAATCCAACCCTTAGCTTTTCCTACCAGAGAGCTTGCGAATAGTTTCATAAAGACGTTAGGGTGATCTTGACCATCCAGGTGAAAGTCAAAACTGTCACAAAACTGGGTCCAATGTGAATTTCCTGAGGTTTTTTCTCCTGAAAAGAAAGGTAGCCAAGAGTTTGCATCTGCAGGTAAATCATGTACTCCAACTTGGACATTGCTGAAATCAAAGCAATTATAACTTTCTGGGTGAGACCATTTATGAGGATTTGGATTAACTAAAGGCACAGGGTTTGTTATAGTGGTAGTTGTCACAATGGCGGGATTTGAATACAATTTTCCACTACGAGTAGTCATATTTAAAGGAAGTCCTTTTCCAAAAGGTGACTTGACAATAGGTGAATTAGCAAGAGGCTTCCTTCTGAAAGCGAGAGGAGGGTCATTGAACCTCCTTTTGGTTTGTGGAGTCACCAGATAGTTTCCCTGAAACTACCAAAGAATAAGGGTAAAAAGCCAGTGGAGTCGCTAGGTAAGCTTGAAGAAAAAGGTCTTTTGAGGCAAGGCTTACCAAAAGTTTGTCATTGAGGAAGTTAGACTCAGTGTTCCCCGGCAACGGCGCCAAAATGTTATCGCTCAGTTTGTAGGACAAGTTTAGTAGATTGAAGGCAAGAGTCAAACTGGCGTAACAGGAGCTTCCCCACCCACTGTCACCTTAATGGGGAGCTCTTTCTATTCAGGGTGGCTAATCCCAAGGGAGACGTCCCTAGTAATCTGGGGTGTTGAAAGAGAAAAGATCAAGGGTTTAAGGTTCAAAAGGTCAAAATAGGTTTTCCCCCTCACAGATTACTGCCAAGAAAGATAGTCAAAGAGAAGGTATTCCACTGAAAAAGGCACCTGTTTGCGAGACAAGGCAAATAAAACTAAAACGTGCAAACAGTGGTTAGTACTTCAATTGCTAGTGACTATCTTTAATATACATGAACAATAATAAATGTAATTATTGACGAAGTCAATGATTGCAATAGAGGCAATGGCTTATAATATTACTTCTTCAATAAATACAAAATGATACTGGCATTCAATGTACAAAATCAAATCCTTGTATTATCACAACGCATTAAATGTGCTCATGTATATATAATGTTGCTGCGTCAAGCCTACTAAGGGTGACGTCAGCCCTAATCTAGGTTAGTTTTGGTAAATATTGAGGTGAACGTTTTGCTAATTAGGTCAATGAAAATACTCAACACTTCAATATCTATCAACGGATGACTTAGCCGCACCTTTAATACCAAGCAAAAGTTCATAAGAGGCAAGACGTCATCTTAGGGTTAGGGTTAGTAGGTCGCTAGGGTTAGTTAGGGTTTCAATTTAAGAGTTTTGAGAAGGTTGTTTTAACACTATAGACTCAACGTTGTAGTTTTAGACTAGTGCCTTAGGGTAAATGGAGTCAAAGAGTGAGGCCAAAAGGCTTGGAAGGATCTAAATCTAAGGATGGGAGAGTTAGGCTTAATGGTGCTGCAATGGCAGGGCCATCAAGTCAAAACCCTAAGGGGAGGAGGCTCATTCCGGTGTTGCTTAAGCAAGGCCTCATGCTCCTCCCTCTTTCCTTAAAACTCTTTGGCAAAGCGGCTAGCTTTAAAACATAAATCTAGGGCTGAAAAGTGTTGTAGAGCCAAGGCTCTTCAAACCCTAAGAGTCAAACCCTAGGTGTAAAGTTAATTAGGCCTAGGACGTCTTCTTTCTTCAATTTATGTTTCAAACTAACTCAAGAAAAAGGAGAAATAGTGTAGCAATGGCTAGGCTATATTCTTCTTAATCAAATGGCTAAACAAGTTTTTATCATGAGAACATGAAGCAAGGACCTACTTGTGTGCTTGCTCCCTAGGGTTTCAATGATTAAGCATAATAATAACAATGTAACCATACATGTAAGATATTAAACCTACAACCATTCAATCAAGAAGTTTTGTATGAAAAATACACTTACAAATTCATGAAGAGCTTATCAAACCCTAGTTGTAACACCTTCCAATGATAAAAACACCATAAACATGCCAAAGATGATCATCCACAAGTGTAGCGCCTCAACTCCAAGAGCCAATAATCCAAGACAAAAGACTAAAAAGAGATCTCTCACAAGAGGGTGAGTTGTGTTATATCTAAAATGAGGCCCAACGTCCTCAATTTATATCATCCAAATGACCTTTAATTACAAAAATAGGTCATTAAAACAGCCGACAAGGCTGACTTAACATCATTACATTATTTGTCACATTAAATGCTAAAATGTCAAAATTATGAGCTAAAAGGGAGACGTCAGGCCCCTCTGAGGGAGACGTTGGCCCTT
>JASDQU010104954.1:272882-283763 GCA_032191745.1 Picea mariana
TGCATATATAAGAAGGTTATAATGATCAAACATGACACATACCATGATACCTTGGACCAATTACCTCATGGAGCAAGAGTCCTCTCTGATGCAAATCCAAGCCAGTGGTGATGGAAGTTGTTGCTGCTGACAGGACAACTCTGACGGAGAAGAAGAAAGATGGGCCCTACAGGGCCATGCTCAGGTCAAATCTGCTCTCGGTACTCCATGTCTAGGACCTGTGGGCCTCGAGACATGATCTCCTAGTTATCCCTAGATATCGGGGATAACAGGTATCATGTTGTGTGTCACTTTTGGTCATTGAAACCTTTAAATATATGCATCTGATTCCTTTTATCTCTTACAACTGCTTGGATCTTACATTAGCCCACTTGACCATGATTGGGGAAATTGTCAGCGTGCCCTAGCAAGCCTGTGCCCATAGGTCTTGGTTTGCCAATGGGGGAATTTCTGAAAAGCCATCGTCTGCTCCCATCATAGCGCCACTGTTTCATCTTATCTCCCGCTCATTTATCCCATTCCCCTTGTCCAGGCATTGGGTTGAGCTATTTGTAGGATTGCACCTTATCTCGTGGGAAGAAGGGGCTAAAGACCCAGAAGGTAAAAGCAGCTGGTAAAAGACAAAAGCCTAAAAATGAAACCTCGAGATGCTTCGCCCAGGGATCCCCGAAAAGGCAATAAAAGGCCTCTCAACAAGAAACAAGAGGGACCCGAAAAATAACAAACAAGACCTAGTCAGAGGATAGGGGTCCTCATTACGAGCCAGCCTATAAGGTTCATGGGTACCTAACAATATGGCATTGCCACCATCTGGTTACCACGCCAAGGCAGTGACCTTTGGTTGCATGGCCAAGGGAAAGGGGGTCTCATCACGAGCCAACCTTCTCATCTCTGTGAAAGTACTTGTGAGTAACACTGTCAGCTCTGGTCACCATGCCAAGGCAGTGTCCTCTGGTTACCTCTTGAGTAAAAAGAAAAAGAAGAAGAAGAAGCAAATAAAAGAATAAAGCTAAAAAAGGAATAAAGGCAAGAACGGGCTTGGAAAAATATGCATCCATGACAGGTACAGCTCGCCTTCTACAAAGGCACCCACAAATAACATTATGCATCCTTGGCTTTCATTTCACCCACATGTCTGGACATCCCCTAGCCACATCACCTCACTTACATGGCTTGGATGAAATCCTCCTGGAAACTTTCCTTTTCTTGTGGATACTAGCCCAATAGGACGTCTTGTCTTTTTCTCCAATCTTGTATTGCAGATTTTTGTAATGTCTTTGAGCTACTGACAGATATATTAGGGGTTTTATGCATATGTTTAATAATATTGATGATGAAATGTGATTGGCATTGCTATGATCCCTGTGACTGATGAGCCCATGGAGGGCGTAGCTTTTGATGTGCAGGACCATGCCCGACGGACAGGTACCATTTGGACTGGTACACATGGGGAAATGATCGGTTCAGACCTCCATGGGGCTGAAGAGCCCACCAGATGGATGTTGAGACCCCATCAGGGGGCAAAGACAGGAAGGTGGTTGATCAGGGTTTTGCACCGGAGAAGAAGAGGGCGTTCCATCAGAGGCACCTTGGCAAAGCCCGACCTAGGGGGATTGACCCACTTCCAGTGAAACGTTTTCCCTGGATGGCTCGGGACGTCACCTATGGGCTCATGACGTCATCTTGAGCGTGTGGCAGTTTGACAGGGCTGTTGGCACGTGTGGCATGATGGAGAGGCCCAAAGAGGGCTAACATTTTGCTCTTTATTGTTGCATTTGCCCTAAAAAGGGGCTAACATCTCCCTTAGAAGGGGTGACGTCTCACCTTTTGCTCAATTAGGGTTTTAAAATGAACATTTAATGTAAAACAGTATTATTTTAGTATTTTGGCCTTGTCGACCTTTTTATGACCTAAAAGTTAAATTAGGTCATTGATACAGTATATATTGAGGGTTTTCACTCTCATTTTGACATCAATTATCACTCACTCATTAGTGAGGTTTGAAATTTGCGCCCTATCTTGGGTTTTTGGATGATTTAAGAGAGGCACACTTGTTGAAGGAAGACTTTTTTGGCATTTATGGTGTTTCTCTTGAAGGAAGGTTTTACAACTAGGGTTTGCATGGTTATTTCTTCATGAATTGTAAATGTTTTTTCTGCAAAACTTCTTATTGAATGGTTGTAGTTTAAATATCTTGCACATTACTTATAAATTTGCTTAATCAAAACCCTAGGTGACAAGCACATTTAATTGGTCCTTGTCTCATGTCCCCTGACAGAGAAATTTTTAGCCATTGAAGAAGGAAGAGAGAGCCTAGCCATAGCTACACTCTCATTTCTTCTTCTCACTGAGCTAGCCATACTATCCAGAAGCCAAAGAGAGTGAGACGTCCTTGGCCTAGTTCTTTTACACCAGGGCCGTACCATTCTAGGGTTTGCTGAAAAGGCCTTGCTGTAGCAACACCTTGCCTCTTCAAACCCTCATGCTTTGGTTGTCTTTGCTTTATCTTCAGCTAGTCGTTTTGCCAATTTGATCTAAAGAAGGAGGAGAGAGCACGAGGCCTTGCTTTAGCAACACCGGAGTGAGCCTCTCTCCCCTAGGGTTTCGTTTCTGAAGCCCTGCTATTGCAGCACTTCAGAACCCTTCCCTCTAGTCTTAGGTCACCCTCCTTCAACTCTTGCGTCCTTCTTATTGACTCCATTAAAACCTAAGGCACTGATCTAAGCCTCCAGCGTTGAAGTGATTTGATCCTAAACACTCTCAAAATACTTTTTTTTTATTTGAAACCCTAGTCCTATTGTTGTCGTCATCATTGGTTATTGTCATCATTGGTTATTATCATCATTGTGTAGCAACGTTTTGCCTTATAAGCAATTGAATGGTGTTTAAAGCATTTATTGAATGAAGGATTGATTGGATATATTGATTGCTACATCGTTTTGGTATTTATTGGTGGAGTAATATTATTTCATTGTTGTATTGACAAACATTGACTTCGTCAATATTTATTGCTATAATTGCTTATATGTTGAATTAGCAGATGATCTTTGATATATGAAGTACTAACCAAGATTTGCACGTATAAGTTTCTTGTTGCTTTGTCCCAGACAGGTGCTTTTCTTCTTCTTTGGTTACTTCTTATTATTGGCTGTTTAGCCAGATCTTCTGCTCGGTGGTGACTTGTGAGGGGGAATTTACACTTTTGCCTTATCATCCTTCACCTTCTCAAACCTCCAGGTCACCAAGGACGTCTCCCTTGGGCCTTACCACCCAGAATAGAAAGAACCATCCCATTGAGGTGACATTGGGTGGGATTGGTTCCTGTTACGCCAGTTTATCCCTTTATCTTCTGACCTATTACCATAAATATAAACTGTGCAATAACAGGAACTACTGTGATTATTGTTCTCGTTCTTGTTTTTATTATTATAAGAGTATTATTCTTGTCTATTGTTTTTCCCTTTGTTGTCCTTGTTCCGGGCAGGTCACGGGTGATAACTCTGAGGGAAGCTATAGTAACGGTTGCAGAAGACAACATATTAAATGGTCTCTAGTTTGAGACATCGAGCAGACTATCCAGATAAGAAGTTGTATTCGCGACCGTATACATCCATGTACCAAAGAAGAAGAAGACGAAGAAGGGTACTTTTGCGAGATACATAGTATCTCATATGGAGATTGATTGTAAGGAACAGAAGGCTCCAAAGATGACTGAACAAATCCCTCTAGTGCAGTTGATCACTCTTCAGATCATCAGGAAGAGTTAGTAGAGCAAGAAAGGCCTACCCAGAATCGTTGCAGTAACCAAGAAGAGACCAGCGTGGTCCCATGAAAATTTGCAGGATGCAACATTGATGAGCCATATCATGAGCAGCAGATGACTCCGAAGATTATACAAACTCAAAGGGAGTCAAGCTTCAGAGGGAGAATGGAGACTCGGAGACTTTTAGATTAAGATGGAAGAGAGAGACGTCTTCCGGAACTGACAGACAGATGCCATGGGTTGAGAAGGATAGATCAAAGCTTCAGAGGCTTCGAGGAGCTATGAGATCTTATGCGAAGATTCCCTTACTTCAATAGACTTTGCTATAGCTACCAACAAGGAAGCCAATCAGAAGCATTGGGATACATATCTTTTCCTTGGTTCTGAGACCAGAAGGGAAGTAAATGGTGACTTCCAAGTTGATCTACAAGATCAAGCATATTGCAGATAAATAGCCTAGAGATGTACAAAGCCTGATTTGTGTCCAAAGGATTCTCCCAGCAAGAGGGAGAAGACTATGACAAGACACTTGCTCCAGTACATTGCTACTGATGAATAGGTAGCAATTATGTTGACCAAGCCTCTGTCAGGGACAAGCTTGGAGTGGTCCAAATGGTTGTTTCTCCAGTAGTGAGAAGTGATGTGTTCCCCAGTAGAGGGAAGTGATGAGATCCCCAGTAGTCGGTGCTACCCCAGTGCAGGTTGGTACTCCAACGCAGGTTGGTATGCTACCCCAGCGCAAGTTGGTACTCCAATGCAGGCTAGTATGCTACCCCAGCGCAGGTTGGTACTCCAATGCAGGCTGGTATGCTACCCTAGCGTGGGTTGGTATGTTACTCCAACGCAGGATGGTATGCTACTCCAATGAAAGTGCAAAACTTCCTATGACATATAGATCCGTAATTGACAACAAGACAATGACCGAGGTGTGCAGAAGTGCAGAAGCAGTGATGATGGTCATGCCAAGAGGAATACCTTCCTCGTTAAGAGGGAGTGTTAAATTTTTGAGTCAAATTCTGTGTGAGATGACGAGTTACTAGTTTTGTATGAACTAGATGCCGACCTATAGTGTCAGAAATGATTCCCAATTAGTGTGTCGATCCGTAGCATCGGAGGTTACGAGTTGGAGGGCCAACCATTAGTGTTGGAGGTGTTTGCCATCTAGATGGCTAATGTGCAGCTATGATGGTGATACTTGTTACATGATTTGTTTGATCATATGATAGCTTGTGTGGTTATGGTGATGCTACCTATAAACTGGTCTGCAAGACCATGTGAGTCTTGCCTATGCGATGTGAGATGAATGGATGTGTTTGAGACCACTACATGAAGAACCTCTGAGTCAATACCTCCCTAGCTATGAGGGAGTGTTGTTGTTTTGGTAGTTGTGGGAGGTATTAACCTCCACGTGTAACCTATGACTTAGAATAGAATATTCTGGAAGCAAGTGAACCATTAAACACATGTGTGGAAACCCTAGAAGACAAGTCGGCCTAGCAGAATAAATAATATCAAAAAATATAATTACCAGAAAGTCGGGTCGGCCCAACCAGAAAAGTCACTGGACAGATTAATATAAATAGAGGACATTTTAGCTCAATTGTACACCCAGTTAGTGTGCAAGTCTTGTGGAGAGTTGTAGTTGCAGCTGCAAGGAGGAATAACGGTGCATGGTCATCTCTTGATCTTGGTCTCTCTCTTGGTGATTTTCTTGGTGATATTCCTGGTGATTTTCTTGGTCATATTCTTGTTGATATTCTTGCCAAGCATGGCGCAAGTTTGATAGAGAGAGTAGTGCAGCTGCAGCTGCTACAATTGTGTATGGTACTTGTTATGTGGATATGGAGACTCTCTCTCTTGTGCGCTACCCTTGGAGAAGGAGCGCTCTACTTGTCTTGATTTGTTGTTGCAGTTAGCAACTAGGGTTTATCTATTGGTTCTAGAGTAGGATTGCCGAAATTATTCTAAGTAAAGGTTAGTGTGCTCGAGGGTGGCATATGTGAATGCCTATGGTTGGGTGACAATGATGTGACATTGTCTATGGTTAAACAAGCATACCAAAATTTCAACAGGGCAAGGGAGGTATCATCCCCCCTATGGGCATTAGGGTCTCTAAAAACAGTGATTTTCATCTGTCATCTTGAGCACCTCTACGAACATCACTTGTGTCTAGCTTGACTCCAACCTTGAAAGTTTGATTGATTCATCATAAGGCGTCTTCATTCACTTGGTTCCACTCATACCTTGAACATTTTAACTCTACAAACTCAAGAAAAATTCCTCCACAACTAGGGCAAGGGAGGTATCTGAGGGCACTAGGGTCTCTACAGTCCACATTATCATTAATTTATGTTTATAGAAGTAGATCTAGTGCTCAACTGATTATATATGCAGATATGTATCTTTGTATTTGAGATCAGGTCAAACCTTGTCTTGTATGAAAGTGGAGATGTGTGCGTAGGATCTTTCGAGATGTGGTCAACTCTTGGAGACTTATCACAATGCTCCTCTTCAACCCAAGGATTTTCATGAGTGACAATTGTTGCCGCCTTATACACACCTGGGAGACGTGGAAGAAATCTTCAATCCACTCGGTGTGTCCTTGGGGGCAAGTGAGAGTTAAGGTGTTGTCACCTAATCGTCAACTCCTCTGTCTAGGCCAACTCCTAGCGAAGCCAAGGAGGGTAGTCCCTAATAAAATAATCTAAGGCTTAAACTGAAATCTAAGAAAACTAGTATTCTAAAAGTTTATTGCATTAACCAATATAAAGCAAATCTATTCTACAGCATACACAGATCAATTAATCACCACAAGATACATAGAGATACTTGCATAAAAGGATACGTGAGACAATGTTAGATGCAAGTAAATTAAAGTTGCATCAAATTAAATAACTGAAAAATAAAGTGCTTGAAGCAAATGGCTTTGTAAATGTAGAATTGAGATCAGTGCCTTAAAAGTATCATGGGCAATCTAGATCGTGTGTTTTATTAGGATTTATTGATGGTAGGTTATTGAAAAAAAATTATTTGCAAAAATGTAAAGTGTTTGGACTAAACTAGATTTGGCCCTTCAGAAAAGCATCCCTAAAGTGGAGGTTGAGCTTGTCGAATATCCAACAGGGAGGTCCCTCTAATTTTTCACACAAGCCCAAGAGAATGTGGGAGATCCGACAAGAAGAACCTAGATCTCAAAGTTCCCGACAGATATCTTACACAAACTCTCTTACGTTTCCACTAAAGCAAAGTTTCTTTAGGATTTCCCTAATTAATCTATCACCACTGACCAACCCAACGTGTATGAAACTTACTCCCAGAGGATCGAGACAAGCTCGCAACTAGAAGGGTCAAGAACCGCACTGGGAGTTGAGGGGAAATGTTTATTGCCAACTTTGAAATTGCATAAAATAAAGTCTAAACTAGCAATTATTGTTCTACTTTGCAAAAGGGAAAACTAATCTAGCAATTAAAATCTTACTTTCCAAATGAAATCTAATCTATGTGAAGATTTATTTTAACTTTATTGTTTATGTGAGATTGTAGTGCTTTGTGATGAATTGAAAGATTAATTTTAGTTTATCCTTAGTTGTGAAAATTGAATCTAAGCTAAAATTGCAAAAATGAGACAATCACCAAAACATCGTCCCCCCTAGGGGGGATGAAGAGTGGGAGCTTGTAGCCCCACTGATTTTATTAATGAAATTATACAACTCTTTAGTGGAGTGACTTGTGACCATTCATTAGGGGGGTCCCGGATGCTCCAAATCCGCCCAAAATGGACAGAAATTCCTCTTATTTGTTCACAAACCTGCACAAAACAGCAAGCAAATAAAGACAGAAGATGGCCAAAAAACACTTTGGAAGTGTCTTTGGTTATTAGTATGAAAACCCAAAATTGACTAAGTAAAACTAGTGTAACTTGAGCAAAAATGAACTAGGAAGAGCAAGCTAAAAATCTTGTCTCCTTAGGGTCTTTGTTTGTTGTTTTAAAACAGCAATATAAAAGCACTTAATTTTCCAAATATGAAAGTGAAAGATTTTATAAAAGAATTACCTTTCAACTTATAAAAATTTTGAAAGAAAAGCATGCTAAAAAGAGATTTTCCCTATGCTAGATCTAAAAGCATTAGATGAAACTTGAAAGTACAAACTTAGATCAAGTTTATCTTATGCATGCAAACTTAGATATTCAGAATTTGAAATGAAAGATAGATCTAAGCACTTGCATGCAACCAAGTAACCAAAAAGTAGAGTTTCATGATAGATCGAAACACATTGAGTGGATTGAAACACATTGAGATAAAATATCACTATATCAGAGGCATGGTGCAGAGGAAAACAGTACACGTGCAGTACCTTCCTACCCATGAGCAGATTGCAGACATCTTCACCAAACCGCTTGCCAAGACGAAGTTCGAGTACTTTCGTGAGAGACTTGGCCTGGTGCAGAATGCCTCCCTAGCTGAGAGCAGTGTTTTAAAAACCATCAAACCGGAACCGGAACCGATTGGTTTGACCGGTTAGAAAGCGGACCAGTTCGAACTGGGAGAAAAACTAAACCGATCGGTTCCGTCATAAACCGGTCGGTTCCATTCGGTTTTTCTCAAGGACACCCGCAGACATGAAAAGGTAATTTTTTTTTGGTTTTTTAAAACCCCTTACCCCCTAAACCCTAACAACATGCTATAAAGACACAGCAGCCCCCTCTAAGAGCCTCACACCCCTCTCATTCATCATTTGGGAGCATTTGGGAGCTTTTGGGTTTTGGAGCAGCATTGATTCTTGAGGAGCAGCCTTAAAGAGCTTATTGGGCAAGTTTGATGGAGACTCTAGAGGTATGTTGAACAATTTCCACTCATTTTTTTTCCATCTTGAAAGTTGAATCTTGATTGTTGAATGTTAGAAAGTTTGAAACTTGTAAGAGTCTAAAACAAGGTTCCTTCTTTGCATTTTCAGATTGCTTGCTTTGTGCAAATTCCACCTTTGATTTAGCCTTTGAGTTTGCATTTACAAATTTACAATGGCCCCAAAAATTAAAGATGTCGCATGGGTTCATGTCGAGGTGATTGAAAGTCTAATGTATTGCAAGAATTGTCAAAAATGCATCAAGGGGAGGGAGGGGGGACAGGCTGGCATTCGTAGGTTGAAAGAACACTTGGTTGGTGTTAAAGGCCAAGTTAAATCATGTGAGGCACCATTGGATGTTATTGGGCATATTAGAGAACAGATGCAAAAATTACTTAATGACTACCAAGTTGGTAAGGCTAGGGAAAAATCTATACAGGTTGAAATAGGGAGAAAGAGAGCAGCCAACCCCACTTTTGATTATGAGGACTCTCCATCTCTTCATTCTACCGGTTTTAGACATAGAGACCCCTTTCATTATGTTCCTCCTCCCCTTGATAGTGAAAATACCATGAATCCGCCTAAAAGTAAAAAGAGGAATAGCATCCAAAGCTATTTCACAACTCCCCCCACTTCTGGCTCTGACAATGCCAATGTTTCTCAAGTTCATGTTCAACCCACTCAATATCAGCCCACCTTAGATGACCATTGGAAAAAACAATATAGAGAGATTTCTTATGAGTACATAGCTAGATGGTGGTATCATGCTGATATCCCCTTCAATGCTGGCCGCTCACCATATTACCAACCTATGTGGGATTCCATTATTGCTTGTGGGAGGGGCTTCAAAGGCCCTAGTATGCATGATTTGAGGGGATCTCTTTTGTAAAAAGAGGTCGAATCCATTGAAGAATACTTGAGAGACTTCAAAGTATCATGGGCCTGTTATCGCTCAGTTTGTAGGAAAGGTTCAAGTAGCTTGGAGTCAAGGCTCAAACTGGCGTAACAGGAGCTTCCCCACCCACTGTCACCTCGATGGGGAGCTCTTTCTATTCTGGGTGGCTAATCCCAAGCGAGACGTCCCTAGTAATCTGGGGTTCTGAAGGAGAAGGATCAAGGGTTTAAGGCTTCAAAGTTTAAGGTAAGCTTTCCCTCAACAGATTACTGCCAAAATGATAGTCAAGGAGAAGATCTTCCACTGAATGGCACCTGTTTGCGAGACAAGGCAAATAAAACTAAAAGAATGCTGCAGTGGTTAGTACTTCAAAACATTAATGACTATCTTTAATACATATGAGCAATAATAGATGTAATTATTGATGAAGTCAATGATTGCTGATAAAGACAAAGGCTTATAATACTTCTTCAATAAATACAAAAGATACTTGCATTCAATGAATAAAATCAAATCCTTGTATTATCACAATGCAATAAATATCATAAATCTGCTCATATATAAATATTGTTGCTGCGTCACTATTGCAGGTTTAGGGTGACGTCAGCCCTAGTTCTGGTTGGTTTTAGCTAGACAAATAAGTGGACGTTTCGTTAAACAAGCCAATGAAAAATTGCTCAACACTTAAATGTTAATAAAACCACAGCGTTTCACACTAAACAAGGGTTAAAAAGAGGCTTGACGTCATCAATGTTGCTGCTGCTACAAAGGCGACGTCAGCCCTAAATTAGGTTAGTTTGAGAGACAAAGAAGTGGCCATTTTACAAAATAGAACAATGAAAATGCTCAACACATCAATGCCAATCAAAGGATGACTTAGCCGCAATTTTTATACCAATCAAAAAGGTTCAATATAGGCATGACGTCATCTAGCTAGTTAGGGTTAGTCTAGACGCTAGGGTTAGTTAGGGTTTCAAATTTAAAGAGTTTGAAAGAGTTGTTTTAGCACAAAAAGCTCAACGTTGTACTCTTAGACTAGTGCCTTAGGGTAAATGGAGTCAAGGAGTAAGGCTAATGGCTTGGGAGAATCTAAATCTAAGGACGGGAGAGTTAGGCTTGATGGTGCTGCAATGGCAGGGCCACCAAGTCAAAACCCTAAGGGGAGGAGGCTCATTTTGGTGTAGCTAAAGCTAGGCCTCATGATCCTCCCTCTTTCCTTAGAACTCTTTGGCAAAACGGCTAGCTTCAAACTATAAGTCTAGGGCTGAAAAGTGTTGCTTGGGGACAAGGCTTTTCAAACCCTAAGGTCAAAACCCTAGGTGTAAACTAAATTAGGCCTAGGACGTCTTCCTCCTTCAACTTATAATTCAAATCTAAC